>JACEFZ010013953.1:0-291077 GCA_014155875.1 Cepaea nemoralis | reverse complement strand
TTATTTCTTGTGATCCAATTTGAGCTATCGCTCTTTCTACTTCAGTGGTTCTCAACCTTTTTTGGCCCATTCCCCCCTTCACCATATTTTCAAAACGCCATCCCCCCTATCAAAAATTTGGCCCGTTCCCCCCTTCACCGTATTTTCAGAACGTCATTCCCCCCCCCCCCCCCTTTCATATTTCCTATCTAAAAATCCCCTCACCCCTACACAGTATACGTAAAAGTGGAAGGCAAATGTAATAGCATATACTAAAACAAGTCTAGACATCCATATAAAACATGATTTGTGGGTCTACTTACTTTATAAAATGAATTTTAGAAGGACGAGACATACATAACTGTAAAGTATGAAGGGAAAAACTATGTCAAGTAATCGGTTCTTGTATTAACACGATCTTGAAATGGTCTTCATTCCCCCCCCCCCCTGGAAACCCTGAAATTCCCCCGGGGGGGGGGGGGAATTCCCCACCGGTTGAGAACCACTGTTCTAATTCATCGTAAATGTGTTGTATTTTTTCATCACTACTGCTTGTTGTTTGTGCATATACTTGTATAATATTTATATCTATTGGTTTGCCTTTGATTTTGACCATTATAGCTCTGTCTGACATACACTAGTATGCATTAATTGATTTGGCTGTTTTTTAAATAAAATATTATTCATACACCGTTAATATCACGTGTATCCCCTCCAGAATAAATTAATGTATGTTTGTGGTTATAATTTTGCCAGATCTCATCTCGCTTATGCCTAGTATATTCATTTTCATGCTTTCCAATTCACTTAGAACATTGTTTAACTATCCCAGCTCATTTAATGTCCCAACATTCCATGTTCGTACTCTAAATTTATTTAGTTTATTTATGGTTTTGCCATCAGTAGCAGGATGACTGACCGGTGTCACCTGTGGTTGACTGTCTCTATCGGACGAGGATGTACTAAGACAGCCATTAACGTCGTTCACTATCTCTGAAATTTGTGTTACCATGAAATCTTGGGAAGATAATGTGGTGGTTTTCCCTTAGCTTCCACATCCATATCGTGGTCTTTTACCTCTGCCTTTGACAGCCATTTCCGACTGTCAAGACAAGTGAGTGCCCTGAGTTTTTTTTTTTCGGATGTGATTGCGTTGTGCCTGTTTACAGCAAAGCTGCGTTCTTGCGCCGTTAGGCAGACACATAAGACTTCTGCGGGCATTTGTTGACCGGGTTAATCATCCTGGGGAAGTTGAGGTATAAATCGAACGATCTAGGTACCTAAAGCCAAACTGATTTTATATTAACAAGAAATAACAGAAAGAGAAATAATCAAATATATCAGATGCAAGGGTAGTGCCCAAGTGAAACAAACACAGACAACAAAACAATTATTGCCACAGCAAGAACCAACAGAAAAAGAAAGCAAAGACCATGAAATTACATGCCATGCGAATTAGTAAACTTAAAAATCCTCAAAGACGAGGTGGTGCGGAAAAATTAAGAGAAAAAAACTAACTGAAATCTTTGTAAAATTACCTAAAGAAAGAAAAACAGTGGAAGAAGAATGGGAGGTGATCACATCAAGTAATGTAAATACTGCAAAAATAAAAAAATAACACGTGGAATCACTAACATACAACCCCCCCCCCCCCCCCCCCCCAATGCAAAACACAGATACTGAAAATAACAAGTTGTTGGAACACCGAGGTAAAGAAAGCTATAAAAGACAAAAAAAGGAATATATATATATATATATATATATATATATATATATATATATATATATATATATATATATATATATATATATATATATATATATAAAGTGGGTGAACAGCAAACAGGACCATGATTACATAGAATATAGAATAGCAAGAAGACATGCAAATAGAATAGTAAAGGCCCAGAAACGCTACCTGGTCAAAAAAGCACGCCATAGTCGGATGTGTTGGCCTACGGGTTTCGGCCCAAGGGCGCATAACAGACACGCCGCAATCACATCTGAAAAAACACTCCGGATGAACGAAAAGAAGGAAGGAAGGAGGAATAGTAAAGGGAGAAAAACAAAAAGACTGAGACGAGAAGGGAGAAACACTAAATAAAGACTAGAAGGAGGCAACTAGAAACGTCTACAAAAATATCAGTGCAATGAGAATCAGAGAACCTTTTGACCCAACTGAAAAAATTAACAGTTGAAAAAGGAGAACCAATCTCTCTCTCATCTCTCATCATGTTCCTCTTGTACCTTGCGGTGTCGAGGTGAAGTATAAGCTTCGTGAGAGTGCCCGGTTATGGGCTTCGTATATCGACATTCCCATGGATTCTGTTATTCCCTCAGTCCAACGTTTACGTGGTCGGCCTCTTCCTCTGTTTCCATCTGGTCTGTACATCATTGCTTGTTGTGGCATGCTGTTGACTGGTAGCCTACTTGCATGGCCAAACCATTTGACTTGCTGCTTTCTAATAAAATCTAGAGCAGCTTTAACCCCTACTTTAGTCCTGATTTCTTCATTTCTGATCTTATCTCTTCTTGATACGTTGAGTATTCTTCTCAGAAACCTCATTTCTGTTGTTGTGATTTTTCTTTTCTCTTTTTCTGTCATTGTCCAGGTTTGGCATTGGTAGCACAGAGTTGGTAGGAAGATTGTGTTGTAAAGTGCTTTCTTAGTAGTTATTGATTCGTTTATACTTCTTGGTTTTTCTACGAGCAGGAGAACCAATAAGTGTAAAAAAACAAAACCAAAAAACCAATCCTAATAAGATGGAGGCATTACTTTGAACAACTTCTCAACATTCCATCACATGGCACAAAAATTCAGGAAACCGACAGAGATGCCATCGAAGAACTAGAACCAGACATACTGAAAGAAGAAATTGGAGAAGCGGTCAGATTAACCCCATTAAATAAATCACAGGGACAAGACGAAATACCAAACCAAATAAATTAATTAAAGCAGCAAGAGAAGTAGGAACAGCACGGCTACATAGACTATTCAACCATGTTTGGGTAGAACAACAGACACAGTGAGACTGGGGAAACGCCATAATTATCCCAATTTGGAAAAACAAAGGCAGCAAAAGAGACTGCACACAATACAGAGCATTTCCCGGCTAAAAATGTTGCTGTATGTAGCCGGGGGCGGGGTTGGGGTGAGTGCCCAACCTTGCATAAATACCCCAATGGCTCGTGCATTCATCACCTATGCAGCAAAAGTCCAACTCCTGGCCTTCTCATGGTGGAGCTGTTTTAACTAACAGGAGAAGAAGCGGCGGCAAGTCAGTGGCGCTGAGAAAAAAATCAGAAAGCTCTAGATGTGTTTGCATGTACACACATGTGCAGACACATGGGTGTGTGCCTACACACCAAAACTCGAGTAAGACCACAGTCTGCTCTAGCAAAAGAAAGGTGCTGAAGACAGAGGCAACCAGCCAGGAAGCGCACCACAGAAATCAGGATGCCACGCAATCATGCGTAATGAAATATGTCAACTACTGCTAAATGTTATGGTACTCGCCCTGCTTTAGACCCCCAGTCAGGTGCAGTGTCGGGCCCTATGCCTTGAAAGTGTCCAAACACAGCTACTGGAGGTCCTTCTCAGATGTCCTGTGGAGTCAGGGGACCTGAGAATAGAGCGTCTGGCCATACCAAACAAAGACTAAACATAATGCACTGAAATGCGGAGGGAGTCAGAAATAACAAAAATAGAACTAGACAACATCTTGGACCAGGAAAAAGGAAGTGTATGTTGCTTGCAAGAAACTCACCTCAACGAAAATATAGCCTTCAAAATCAGAGGCTACCAGTGTTACTTATCTGACCGAAAGGACAGGCGAAAGGGTGGGATACTGACCCTTGTAAAAAATAACATCACTGCTTCTCAAATTAAAGTTTACATGGAAGGGGCTGAGTAGTAGTAGTAGGCCTCTTTTAGTCCTGAAGGACTATAGAGTTGTGCCACTTGGGAGGTACCTGGCAGCACCGCTGGTGACTGTGTAGTCCAATTCGAGAGTGACAATCTCTGTCATAGTTTCCACATCTGTAAGACGAGGTAAGTCCCACAGTAAGTGACTGTGTTTTAAGCCTGTGCCGCCTATCCTCAGTTTGTTGGATAAGATTGCGCTCAAAGAGCACCAGTCCGTTTCGTACATCTCTTCTCCAGGAGCATCTGTCTGTTGCAACTCTTTCCCACAAGTCTGGATCTATTCCAAGGGTTTTCATATCTTGTTTACACACATCCTTATATCGCATTTTGGGGTCTTCTGGTTGGCCTCTTTCCTGTGGCAAGTTCTCTGTATAAGAGATGGGTATAAAGGGCTGAGTATCAGGACACTTAACTTAAGACATGCAATACAGATCTTCATATGATCAATTACTACTGTCCAAGTGACCGCTCACAGGCACTGGCACACTTACCATTAAAAGAAAAAATGATTGGTAGACAACTTAAACAGCCACTCGCAGGTTCGGGGCCTATGATCACATGGTACATGAGAGGAGAGAGATACTGAAGACTGGCAGGATGAGAATAATCTCGATTCACAAACCGTCCGACCCCACCTATTCTACTTGAGATCATGGCACACTAAAACCTAAACATGACCTGGCTTTTCATTCACCAGACCTGGAGTGAAACATTACACGAATTGTTGGGAAACAACTAGGTGGCAGTGACCATCGACCAGTCTTTCTAACTGTAGAAAATGAGCTTGTAAGTGAAAGCAGCACCCTCTCAAGGTGGAACTACAAGAAAGCAGACTGGGCAGTGTACAAGCATCGCACCAGCATACTGGTTAGAAACCTGAACACTGATAAAGACATAAATAAAGTAGTTGAAGCGTTTGGGAAATGCATATTACAGGCAGCACAAGAAACAGTACCAAGAGGAGCCCGTAAACATTATAAACCCTACTGGAGTATTAAAGGGGAACAGTTGCATAATGATGTGGAAGTGTGTAGAAAGCAAGCTGAGGTAAGTCTGGGACATTATTTCTCTAATTGTGAGTGCCGCAGAAGTGTAAAAAGTGCAAATGCAGCACCAATTGACACCTCGTCTGAAAGTGAATGTGGAGAAATTGCAGAAGTAGAATACAATGCGCTTGCAGCAAATGACATATTTAATTTTGATAAATGTCAGAAATTTCATAGAGATGGCATGTTAAAATGTGGTCATACAGTTCCATTTGCAAATGAAAATGCCAATGCAGTTATTTCCTCCAGAGGAAAATCTAATTTCCACAATGGTATAGTTAATGGCAAACCCTGCCAGGTGCTTCTTGATTCCGGAAGTACTTTGATTGGCCTCAGGAAAGATTTTGAAAATATAGAAGATTTTACAGGCAAATTTGTAAATTTCCGAACATTTTCTGGCAGCGTGGAAAAATATCCACTAGCAATTGCACATATTTGTACACCTATTCTATCAGGGACATTTACCTGTGCAGTTCTAGAAAATCCATGTACAGACCTGATTGTAGGATGCTTACCGGATTTTAATAACTGTACCCATAAAGAAATTAAGGCTTGGGAACAAATCCAACTTAACCAAGCTAATGCAACCACAAGGTCTATTACAACAAAAGAACATGATGACCTACAAACGGAGACACTACAAATTATATTCACCAAGCTGGTACAGTGAACAGCAAAACCATTGAAGAATTCATACAAGTGTAATGCGCATATATAACCTTATCAACCTATTTCAAATTAATAGGACAAAAACCGAAGCAAGGGAAAAATTCTTCACGGTATTTTGCTCTAAAAAACAACATACTGACAAGGTTTTACAAGAGAGATAACCATGTAATTCAACAGACAGTGTTGCCAATAAAATACCACAATACAGTTTTACGGATCGCACATGATTCGCCTTTTGCTGGCCACTTAGCGTATGAAAAAACCAGAGCCAGAATCCAGTCACAATTTTACTGGCCTAAATTCTGTGGCAATATAAAAAAGTATTACCAGTCATGTACCATCTGCCAACATCTGGTGAAAAAAAGGAAAACATGTCACAGCACAGGTTCAATCTACAAGACTAGCATCTAGACCTTTCGAATGTGTCGCTGTCGACTTAATTGGACCTTTGAACCATACATCTAACAAGGGCAGCAGATTTATTTTGACTCTCGTAGATTTCTGTTCATGCAGGCCCGAAGCGGTCCCATAAATTTCATGTCCAAAAGATGCAGTCGAGGCATTTTTACACCCTTTTTCCCGGTTCAGATTTCCACAAACCATCCTGTCCGATAGAGGGACACAATTTATTGCAGCTGCTACGCAAGCTGTAACAAAATTATTACGGATCAAGCATTGCTTTACGACCTCATATAGACCGGCTGCAAATTGGATCGTAGAAAAAATTAATGAAGATCTGAAGCATATGCTATCAAAGGTAACAGCCGAGAACTCATCCGACTGGGACACACTTTTACCAACAGTGCTGTTTGCCTACAGAGAAGTTCCGCAAGCGAGCACGGGCTTCTCACCCTTTGAACTCATTTATGGCGCAAATCCGCGTGGCCCTCTCAACATCTACATCGAGATTCTGACAAATACCTCGAATAACCAACCGCCGTCATCTCCCTATGATTTAGTAACAGACACACGCAACAAAATTATGAAAGCATATTGCGAAAGCATCTTTGGAGCAAAAGGGCATATGTATCGACAGTATGCAAACAAAGGAGCTAAAACTTTACAATTAGAACCTGGACAAGAGGTGTTACTATTACTGCCAGATAAAAGTGATCTGTTGTCAACATCATGGCAAGGGCCATTTAACATCCTCAGGAAAATCTCAAATGTTGATTATGAGATATCGTTAAATGACAAGTGTAACATATTTCATGTCAACATGTTAAAGCCATACCATTGTAGGCAGGAAAATGTGACAGTTGACGAAATTGCTGCAACCACTGTTATCAGCCAGACAGACAATGACAGTAGCGAACTCCCCGTACCAACTAGTCAACGACACTGTGACAATTGACAATATAAACATCTATTCCAAGCTGACAGACGAACAAAGACAAGAAATTAGGGAATTACTGACGGAGTACAAAACAATCTTTTGGACATTCCTGACAAGACGGACAGAATCCAACATTTCATCATCCTAACAGACGACAATCCCATTAAATGCAAACCGTACTCCACCCCCTTACAGGGATAATCTAGACAAGGAAATTCTCAGCTTGGAATCTCACGGTATAATCCAAAGATCGCAATCGGAGTATTCCTTTCCAATTGTACTAGTGAAGAAAATAGATTCCACTATCCGTCTCTGCGTCGATTACCAAAAATTGAATGCTGTTACAAAAACAGTCGCAGAGTCAATTCCTAGCTGTGACGATCTGATACTGAACATGGCACAATCTATCATCTTTTCTAAATTGGATCTTACCAAAGGCTACTGGCAAATACCGATGGACAGCAACTCTATACATCTCACAGCCTTTGCTACACCCCTAAGACTCTATGAGTGGCGATTTCTTCCATTTGGCCTACATAATGCTTCTGCCACTTTTGTCCGCCTGACTTGACAATTACTCCACGGAGTACCTGATATAGAAACTTACATAGATGACATATGTGTAAAATACCAAGGACTGGACAACCCATATACAGACGCTAAGACAAGTTCTTCTTCTTTTGTTCGCTTGAAATATGTCTATAGCTGCAATGTCGTCTCTTGCATGAATTGAATTGTTTTTTTTTTTTCCAGTTCACACAGTGGTCCACAGAGTTTATCTTCCACTGTCGTCTCTCTAGGCCAGAAGGTTTGCCTAGATATGTTATATTTTGGGCAGTCTTGGAGTGTGTGCTCTGCTGTCTGCGACGCCAATCCACATGTGCACATGGCTGTTTCACCAATCTTGAATTTTGTATACATGTGGTTGCGTAATCTATTGTGTCCTGTTCTGAGGCGCAGAATAATGACTTGTTCTGGTCTGTCCATAACGTGGTAGTCATCTTGAGCAGGTTTTGGTGGCTTTCTGACTGATTTGATCATTCTTTTCTTTTGGTGGTATGTAACGGGCACATCAGGCTGTTCTTCTTTGGCTCCTTCCTTAGCCAATTGATCAGCTCTGTCGTTTCCGGGTACTCCACAGTGGGATGGTATCCACTGTATGGTGACTTTATGCTGACTGCTAAGTTCAGAAAGTAGTGTCCTTAGTACTGGCAATTTCCCAGAGAGGAGCGCCTCGAGTACTGATTTTGCATCTGTTAGTAGCACCACAGGTTGTGTACCATTGCTGTTATTTAGTAATTTCTCTGTTGCTATCTTGATTGCCTCAATTTCGGCATCATAGTTATGGCAGTACTTTCCTGTCGGTACTCTGGCTGTGTCCCTAGTATTATTTGGGTATTCTATGTACACTCCCGCTCCTCCATTTCGAACAGCATTTTGTGCTGACCCATCTGTATAGACTCGGATCCAGAGATCCTGTGGGTATTCTTCATCAAGGAAGCTGAGAGTGGCTGTTCTGCGCTGCACACTGTTCTGTTCTTCCTTGTCAAATATTCCTCTCACTTTTGTCTGGATTTGTAACGATAGTCTATGCTCATCTTTCCATGGAGTTCGCTCTGGAATAGTTGTTAGGGGGATACCAACTGTGGGCAGATCAGTGGTTTCTCTGCAGAGTCGTTTGGCCTGGTGGATAAAACTACTTCTTTTCAACCACCCCATAGCTAGGTTTTCAAATCTGTTCTTCATAGGGTGGCCTGGCAAGCTGAGGAACTTTTCTGCTTGTATTAGCGTTTTCGTATCTCTGCGCTCACTCAGTGCCTTGTGTCCTCCTCATCTTCTCCATTTCCACTATAGGGGTTGATCTCATCCCTCCTGTGGTGACTCTAAGTGCTTGATTTTGCACCTTGTCTAGCTCTTGTAGTGTGGTTTTTGATGCTGAACACCACGCAGTTGACCCATATTCCAGGTGTGGTCGTATGCTCTGTTGGTAAACTTTGCTAAGTATTTTCCGTACTGGCTCCCCATGTGGTTCCACTTAGCTTTCTCAGGATGGCTATTTTCCTTCTGGCTTTTGCTACTGCTTTGTTGATGTGCTTTCTCCATGTCAGCTTGCCATCAAATGTTACTCCAAGGTATGTTGGTTCTTTATCTTCTCTTAGGGGTGTTCCATTTATCTGGATGATCCCTGCCTTTTGTTTTGGAGAGAGGGTAAATAGGGTGGTGCTGCACTTGTCAGTGTTTATGCTGACACACCATCTATTTGCCCATGCAGCAAATGTATCTACAGCTCTTTGTAGCAATCTGGTGGCCACTGATGCATGTTCATTTGTGCTCCATAGAACCAGGTCATCGGCATACATTGCCGCTTTAATTCCATGCGGTAGGTTAGCAACAAGATCATTGATGAAGATTAGAAAAAGTGTGGGGGACAAGACTCCGCCCTGGGGGACACCGTGACGCAGTAGTACTTTCTTGCTCTTGAGTCCGTCTATCTGTACTCGGCTCTTCTGTTGTGCAAGTATGCTTTCACCCATTTGTACATTCTTCCATTGACTTTGCAGTTTCTCAGTTTCTTCATCAGACCTTCTTTCCAGACTTTGTCAAAGGCTTTCTTCAGATCTATCCATGCCGCAAGCACCAGCTTCTTCTCTTGGAATGCATCCTCAATTTCTTGAGAGAGGTAGGTTGTCTGATCTTCCGTAGAGTAGCACTGCCTAAAGCCAGCCTGCTGTGGCACAAGGATGTTTTTACTTTCAATGTACCACTGCAGTCTGTGATTGATGATGCGCTCCAGTGTTTTGCAGAGACAGCTGGTGAGGCTAATTGGTCTGTAGCTAGAGGCAATGGAACCATCTTTCCCTGATTTTAGGAGAGGTATCATGATTGCTTCTCTCCAGGCTTGTGGAACACTGCCTAAGGCCCAGCTGTTATTGAAGATCTGCAACAGCTTTGTTTTGGCCTCTGTTCCTAGGTTCCTGATCATTTCATTGGAGATACCATCAGCTCCTGGTGACTTTCTCATTTTCAGTTTTGATATGGCTAGCTCCAGTTCGCTGATTGTGATGGGTGCCTCCAGAACCTCATGTACTATTTCCTTCTGTCCTGTATGTTGTCGTTTCTCTCGAATCTCTTGTTGTTTCTCTGGACTAATTTTTATATTGTTATCTTGTGCGAATGAGTCCGCTAAATGGTCAGCTGCTTGCTTTCTTGTTAAGATGTTTCCATCTTTATGTAGTGCAATTTTGAGTTTCTCCCTGTGCCCTCATCGTTAAGTTGTTTTATTAGCTTCCACAATTTCCTTGTGTCTCTTTCAAAGTTCAGAAACTCCGTTTTCTCCTGCCAGCTTTTCCGTCTAGCCTGCAGCTTGGCCCTTTGAAATTTGGCTTTTGCATGCTGGAATTTATTGTGGTGCTCTTGGCTGGGTGTGGCCTCTGCTTGCTTTCTACACACTTCAACATCATTATGCAACTGTTTCCAGTTCACTACTCCAGTAGGGTTTATATTGTTTACGGGCTCCTCTTGGTACTGGTTCTCGCGCTGCCTGTAGTATGCATTTCCCAAACTCTTCAACTACTTTATTTATGTCTTTCTCAGTGTTCAGGTTTCTAACCATATGCTGGTGCGATTCTTGTACATTGCCCAGTCTGCTTTCTTGTAGTTCCACCTCGAGAGGGTGCTGCTTTCACTTACAAGCTCATTTTCTACGGTTAGAAAGACTGGCCGATGGTCACTGCCACCAAGTTGTTTCCCAACAATTCGTGTAATGTTCCACTCCAGGTCTGGTGAATGAAAAGCCAGGTCAGGTGTAGTTGTAGAGTGCCATGATCTCGAGTAGAAAGTATGTGGGTTGGACGGCTTGTTAATCAACATGAATCTATTCTCATCCTGCCAGTCTTCCAGTCTCTCTCCTCTCTGGTCCATGTGATCATAGCCCCAGCTCTGTGAGTGGCTGTTGAAATCGCCACACACAATCATTTTTTCTTTTAGTGGTAGTGTGTCCAGTGCCTGTGGGCGGTCACTTGGACAGTAGTAATTGATCAGATGTAGATCTGTATTACCTGTCTTAAGTTTAAGTGTCTGATACTCAGCCCCTTCCATGTAGACTTCGATTTGGGAAGCCATGATGTTATTTCTTACAAGGGTCAGTATCCCACCTTTTCGCCTGTCCTTTCAGTCAGATCGGTAACACTGGTAGCCTCTGATTTTGAAGGCTATATTTTCATTGAGGTGAGTTTCTTGCAAGCAACATATGCTTACTTTTTCTTGGTCCAAGATTTTTTTCTAATTCTATTTTTTTTGGTGCTGACTCCCTCCGCATTCCAGTGCATTATTTTAAGTCTTCGTTTGGTAAGGCCAGTCATCCTATTCTCATGTCCCTGGCTCCACAGGACATCTGAGAAGGACCTCCAGTAGTTGGGGTTGGACCCTTTCGAGACATAGGGCCCGGCACTGCACCTGCCTGGGGGTCCAAAGCAGGGCGAGCACCATAATGATTAGCAATAGTCGACATATTCCATTTTGCGTGATTGCGTGGCATCCTGATTTCTGTGGTGCGCCTCTTGGCTGGTTGCCTCCGACTTCAGCACCTTTCTTTGCTAGAGCAGACTGTGGTCTCACTCGAGTGTAGATGTGTACACGCGCACACACCTGTCTGCGCATGCATGTACGTGCATACACATCTAGAGCATACTGGTTATTTTCCGGCGCCAGAGATTCGCCGTCGCCCCTTCTCCTGTTAGTTTAAACAGGTCCGCCGCGTGAAGGCCAGGAGTTGGACTTTTGCTGCATAGGTTATGTATTCACGAGCCATTGAGGTATTTAAGCAATGTTGGGCGCTCACCCCAACACCGCGCCTCGGCTACATACAGCAACATTTGGAACCCGCTAAGACAAGTGTTTGACAGAGTGAAATTATTTGGACTCACTATAAAACCTACAAAAGTGGAACTAGCATTTGATGAAATTGAATTTTTAGGACATAAAATCTCAAAAGGGCATCTAAGTGCAGATGACAAAATTGTATCAAAAATCTTAAATCTCACGTACCTACAACGAAAAAGCAAATCAGAAGCCTATTAGGCCTGGTTAATTATTACAACAAGTTCATACTGAACTTAGCAAAACTGACCAGTGTTTTTTCAGATCTGTTAAGATCAAATACAAAAATTGATGTACAGAGTGCTACTTTAAAAGATGCGATATCACAAATCAAATATTATTTCTCTAATGTTCCCATACTGCGCTTGCCTAACAAGGATATTCCTTATATCCTTAGGACAAACGCCAGTGCCACCACTATCTCTGGGGTGTTACTTCAGGCCTACAATGGCATAAATCATCCAGTAATTTATGTAAGCAGGAAAATCAACCCAGCCGAATCTCGAGTATGGTGTTTCACAGCTTGAAGCCCTGGCAATTGTATACTGCGTCACTAAACTGACGAAATACCTCGCCGGAACACACTTCCTCATCGAGACAGACAATTCTCCATTGCTGGGGATACAACAAGGACAGCCCGAAAACTGAATATACTGATGGGCACTTCTCTTACAAGACTATTCGTTCTCCATCAGACATATTAAGGGATCGAAGCACATTATTGCTGACTTACTTACAAGACCGTCGGACCTTCCAGTCAACCAGATCGACCAGTCAACAACACCTCCAGTCATCTAGATCGACTTAATAATTAGTTATTTTATGTAGATATTACTATTTTAGTGCAGTTTCATACTTAGACATATTTCTCTTTGAATATAGGACAACAAAACACATTGTATAAACTATATTTTATTAGTCTTAAATTGTTTCTTAAGCATAACAATAATATTTCTTTAATATAACAAATTAGAATTGCTACATAAGTACTCTTATTAACTAATTACAGTGTATATATAGAAATAGATAAATATAGGTTGTATGAGTTTAGGTAAGAAATAGGAAAGCAAGAAAGCTTAAGACATAAGCATTCTTTTCGTTAAATCACATTTTGTTGCAATCAAACTTTCATTTCACGTAAACGTGTAAAATATAAGCTAGTAGTTTTTTTCACCTCAGTATTTCTATATACAGAAACATTCATGTACTTAAAATGCTTAAATTACAAGGTTAGCAATTTGTTTCACCTCAAATGAATATTTTGGGCAATCTTAACAAGATAAAGATTTTAAAATATGTATGCAGTGTGAATAAACGAGTAAAACTCGTATGCAAGACGGTACGAATGTATTAAATGAGGGCATGCAAACTGAAGTGCATCCTTTTGCACTTATGCCTTGCGTTGATGTTTTGTGCACGTCTCTTGCATCACAAGTCATGTGTTTGGTTTTTTGTATGTGTAGACATTACGAAGACACTACACCAGTGGCAATATATTCAAGAACCACAGCTCTGGGACTCATCTCAGAAATCTAGAATATGCATTCATTTGTGAGATGTAGAAACCTATCTGATGACACTTGAATAAACATATGACACATATTATGAACATACACCCATGTTTGTAATTAACAGACACATTATTATAAATACACCAGTTAAACTAACACTATACGAACATATAACGTGCAAACACGATTATACTAAGAAGGGGAGATTACACATAAGTAATTAATAAGGGGAAACAAATGATATTACAGAAGTAATACTGCCACCAAGCAGAAGCTAGATAGGAATAAATCAGTGTACACATATCTTGTCGAAATATGTTGAATTAACATTTTATGGGGGCCATGGATGTTGTATCCATGATTAGTATCCTTAAACAGGAGACAATTGTTTCGGGACACCATATTGGGTGTTTGAGAGGGTTGCAATTTAATGGGAAACCTTAAAAATAAGTAAATAGTTCCTTGGATATGAACAGTCCCAAGTAGTAAAATGTGTGAGAGTATTGGACTCTTTGCAGCATACCAAGAGTGTTAAACTGACTATACACCACTAGGTGTGTGCTTCAACTGTATATCAGACATTTACAAACTACAGTTGTACCCAACCTAACAGTTACAACTGACAAATTCCCACAGCCCACTGATGAATTAGTTTAAACTAATTGTATATAGATATAAAATACACTGTGTCACTTATTCTTATAGAGAATTTAGTGCCACAAAACTAGGGAGAATGGGAGGATGTCAGAGTATTGGGGGAATAGAGACAGGACATATACAGGACAATAGAGATATCAGAGACAGGACAGGAGATACGTCATAGACAGGACATAGATGGGACAACAAGACCCAGCTATGAAGGGGATACAAGTCTATGAACAGGACACAGGGACAGAGAGACAGGACTACGTCCTTGACCGACACTCAAGCTTGCACAACAAGACCGGACAGCCAGGATGGCGTGACTACCGATACAGACCGATTAGCCCAGAATACGTCTTACTTTGTCTAGGTAACTTAATGGGTTCACACAGGTGTTAATCAATACAAACAATAAATACGTTCGCTATGATATAGCCTATTTATTGTGGCAATCTACAGTTGGCGCAGTGGGTTAACAGCCCGCGCTTTACATCATCATCATATCACAGATTATAGAGCATCAAACATTTCATATAACAAACTAGCACACTATCTAGCCTATGTTCTATCTCTATACAATTAGCTAACGAGTCCCTCTCAGGCAGACACTTGTTGCCTGGTCTCAGTCCATTTGTCCTCTGATGGTTTTCCGCGTGTCGCTATTCGACGGGCGGTAACCCTGTTCGAGTTCCTCGTGGACCCCGCTTCAGGCGGGCCACATTAGTGTCCACGGACCCATGAACTCGAGGGTTGACCTTCGATAAGGTTCTGGACTTTTCTTAGTCTGAGCAACTCGGTTGTCTCTCTTGGGCTAGAGTTGCAGCCCTCTAATTCTATCTTTAGGTGAGGTGATGACAGGATTCCCCTCTCCCCTCCTGATCTGGCTTGTTATTGGTCAATTAGATTTAATCTAATTCTGTCATCGACTCATCTAAAGTTAGGGTTTGTAGTTTGGTGGACAGTAACTTGGTAAACTACCTAATGGCATTAGTAACTCATGTATTCTACCATACACTACTTCTCTGATTTGCTAAAGAGATCACTCTGTCTCCTGTGTCCTTAACAATGCTTATCAGACCGAAGTTACGTGGCGTTTTAATAGTTGTATTGACAACTCGCCCTTCTCACGCACCCTATTGGTGCCCAGACAATTAATCTCTGGTTAAAGAGAGTTAACAGGACCGAAGTCCTGGCTAGTTAAGTACACTTTCAAATCTTGATTCGTGAGTGTATTTTAATACACTTTTACTCTCGTATGTCATCCAATGCTAAATATGTAGTTACGATGTTCTCTTATCCCCCTCAGACTACATGTGTCCCTGTTGGCTTGTTAGTGTGTTTGACTAATAAGTTGATGTCTCTAATAAAGTGACTGTATTTTAAATTGAAAGTGTTGAGTTTTCAGGTTTGTGTATGTGCTGACTGGATGGTGTATTTCCAAGCGTCACGAGTTGGGATAACCTCAATCATGAATCCTTGCACTGTGTGCACTACATGATCCGGCATTCCAAGTAGTGATGCTTAGTTATATCCTAAATGCTAACCTAAGTATGTTAACTATTTACTAACTAAGCTGAATACTAAACTAAGTTCTATACATGTATTCACAATTTAGACAAGTTATGTACTTTTACATCAAAAACGCAGACAAATTACAATAAATACGTGTTGCGTACAATTTGTCCGCCAAGTGTATCGTTCTCTTATTTAATCCTTTCACACATTCATTCATTCGTCTTTCAAACACAATAGTATTCGATTAAAATATATAATTTAAGTTAAGGTAAATGTTATTGCCCTTGGAAACAATGGGCTAGGCGATATTCGCCCTTTAAGAAAAAACGTACTTTCTGTACGATGAAGGAAAAGTAGGTTATAATTTAAATAGAGACAATTGTATAGGACGGGTTTTCTTAGCCTATGAATGGCACCGCCTGTAATATTAAAGTAGAATATGTACAAATTACAGGTTAACACAATTTATATACATCAATAATGGAAATATAATACATATTTAATTAAATTAACTAGTTAATTAACTCCAACGATGATGTGCGTGTTGCCGTCCTGTTGTTCCTGTGTTTTGCTATAAATGTTAAAGTTCGTATAGCTGTCTCTTGCGTGTCGTAGTTGATGTCGTACTATTTCGGCTGTTTGCAACGTTTGTAGCAACAGTAAATTATGGGTTCTTTTCCATGTTTCGTATGAAATATTACAGTGTTCATGGTTTGTTCTGGTTGATCTTACTGGTTGAAATAAACACCGTTACTGTTTCTTGATGGTCTAGTAATAGAGTTTTAGGCACTTGATGGTATAGATATTGAAGTACCGTGTTCATGGGTGTTGTAATAAACTAATCACTAAGAGAACTTAGGCGGTGTATAGGTACACTTATATGAAACGGTATAAAAGTATCACAGTATATAATATGGCTAGTGGTTGACTGAGTAGTGTCAATCTACTGGCGCATTTGACTGGCGTGATAAAATGTCGGCCAGAATATTATCGGTGCCCTTGATATGGCGTATTTCAAAATCATAATCTTCCAGCAATAAACGCCATCTTTGTAACCTGTGGTTCTTGGGCGACCCTTGGTTAAGGACTAATAATGGTGAACTGTCGGTGAGAACCAGGAAGTGGCTCCCTAAAAGGAACTTCGAGAGCCTCAGTATACAAAACAATAGGGCTAGACACTCCAATTCAATTGTTGCATATCGAGTTTCAGCCTTCTTCAGTTTCCTGCTCACGTAGAGAATAGGGTGTCTAATTCCGTCGACTTCCTGCATCAAGCAACCTCCTATAGCTATGATATAGCCGATTTATTGTGGCAATCTACAGTTGGCGCAGTGGGTTAAACAGCCCGCGCTTTACATCATCATCATATCACAGATTATAGAACATCAAACATTTCATATAACAAACTAGCACACTATCTAGCCTATGTTCTATCTCTATACAACGAGCTACCGAGTCCCTCTCAGGCAGACACTTGTTGCCTGGTCTCAGTCCATTTGTCCTCTGATGGTTTTCCGCGTGTCGCTATTCGACGGGCGGTAACCCTGTTCGAGTTCCTCGTGGACCCCGCTTCAGGCGGGCCACATTAGTGTCCACGGACCCATGAACTCGAGGGTTGACCTTCGATAAGGTTCTGGACTTTTCTTAGTCTGAGCAACTCGGTTGTCTCTCTTGGGCTAGAGTTGCAGCCCTCTAATTCTATCTTTAGGTGAGGTGATGACACACGTGGTTAGCAGGCCGTACACCAGAAGGCTTCAGACGGAGACTGAACACGTTAGAGGGAAGACGCATGTAATCTGAGGAGTGAGTGTATTGATTGCGGGGTGTGAGAGCTAGCCTGCCGAGCCACAATAGAGAGTATTGAGTGCTGGGTTTTTGAGATCGCATGATGGCTATGGCTGAGTGTTAATTGCTGTTAATGTATATAACATATAGTGTATGCCATGTGTGCGAAAATGGTGATCTGTATATACACTATGTTAATATTGCTGTGATGCCTAAATAAATGGTTTGAACCACATGCGACGTTTGAGATCTATGAGTGCATGTGAAGGAACTCACTATGACGTCTAGAATGATGAACTAAGGTTTGCCTGTATTTTCTAAGACGTTAACAACCACCAAAAGAAAAGAATGATCAGATCAGTCAAAAAGCCACCAAAACCTGTTCAAAATGACTATCACATTATGGACTGACCAGAACAAGTCATTATTCTGTGCCTCAGAACAGGACACATTAGATTACGCAGCAACATGTATACAAAATTCAAGATTCGTGAATCAGCCATGTGCACATGTGGATTGGCATTGCAGACAGCAGAGCACACACTCCAAGACTGCCCAAATTACAACATGTCTAGGCAAACTTTCTGGTCTAGAGAGACAGTAGAAGAAAAACTCTACGGACCGCTGAGTGAAATTTTAAAAAGACAGTTAAATTCATACAAGAGACAACATTGCAGTTATAGACATATTTCAAGTGAACGAGAGAAGAAAAACAAGAGCATTTCCCTTTTAAGTCATCCATCTATCCATCATGTGCCATGCCGATAAGCATGGGCGGTCATGTTTTGTCATCTCACTTGATCACCAGAGTCGTGGATCAGCTCTGTGTTCCTGTCTCGACCATGCGACATGGCCAAGCCATCCAGGTATTTCTTCTCAGTCTTCCCCTTGGTCTCTTCCCTTCAATCTTGCCAGTCGTCACCAAGTTCTCCAATTTATTTCTTCTCATAACATGCCCAAAAAATTTTGACTGTCTATGTCTAATGACTCTCAGTTTACGATCATTTATTTCTTGTAGGACTAGGTCATTGGTTTTTCTGTCTGTCCATGGTATTCTGTGCATTTTCCTCAGAAACCACATTTCCACAGTCATCAGCTCTTTTTCAGCTTGGCTGCTCATTGTCCATGCTTCACATCCATACAAAAGTACAGGTGTTAGGTAGTACTTCAAGACACTTTTTCTCGTTTCAATTGATATCTTTTTATTGGTCAGTATGTTTTCCATCTTCCAAAAGACTTCCTTTGCTATATCAATTCTTGTTGTAATCTCTTCAAGGCATCTCCCATCAGATGTTATGACTGTGCCGAGATAACTGTATCAATTCACTTGCTTAAGAATATTTTAAGTCATACTGGGAAAATATTTTGCAAAATTTTTGAGAAAAGATTACATACTACTATAGAACCCCGGCTAAGTTAAAAACAACTTGGATTTAGGAAAAACACAGGTTGCATAGATGCCATTTTTGCTCTTAGACAACTTATAGAAAAATCAATCAAATTGAATGAAACACCCTACTTGACCTTTGTCGACCAAGAAAAGGCATTTGATAAAGTAGATAGAAACAAGCTGTAAGAAATCTTTAAACGATATGGAGTGAGTACTCATCTAAAAAACTTATGTAGAAGCTTATACAACAACGGTGAATGCATAGTGAGAGCAACTGGAGGACACTCAGAACCATTCACCATAAGATTCGGAGTACAACAAGGTTGTGTCCTCTCCCCTCTCTTGTTCATAACCTATACAGATAGCATATGAAAGAAACCAGCCAAACAGAGACCGCAAGAGCACAGCGTGACGAATAGAACACACAAGAAGGATCATCAGCAAATTACACCATTAAAGAACTCCTAATTGCAGGTAATCAAACACTAATAGCAAAATCAGAAGCAGAATTACAAGACCACGTGAACAGGCTAAATGAAAGCACCGCAAACATCACACATGTAAGGTTTCTCACCTGTATGTATTCTCTAAAGTTTCTTCAGATATCCAGCTTCAGTAAAAGAAGAACCACAAAAATCACACTTGTAAGGTTTCTCTCCTGTATGTATTGTCTTATGTTTCTTCAGATTGCCAGCTTGAGGAAAAGAAGCACCAAACATCACATTTGTAAGGTTTCTCTCCTGTATGTATTCTCTTGTGGTATTTCAAACATCCAGCATGAGTAAAAGAAGAACCACACACATCACAATTGTATGTTTTCCTCCAGAATGTGTTCTCTTATAGTCCTTCAGATAGCCAGCTAGATTAAAAGAAGAACCACAAACATCACACTAGTAAGATTTCTCACCTGTATGTGTTCTCTTATGTTTCTTCAGATTGCCAGCTTGAGTAAAAGAAGCACCACAAACATCACATTTGTAGGGTTTCTCTTCTGTATGTTTTCTCTTGTGGCATATCAAACTTGCAGCTTGAGTAAAAGAAGCACCACAAACATCACATTTGTAAGGTCTCTCTCCTGTATGTGTTCTCTTGTGGCATATCAAACTTGCAGCTTGAGTAAAAGAAGCAACACAAACATCACATTTGTAAGGTCTCTCTCCTGTATGTGTTCTCTTGTGGCATTTCAAACTGTCTGGGCGAGTAAAAGAAGCACCACAAACATCACACTTGTAAGGAGTCTCGCCTGTATGTGATATTTTATGGATTTTCAGATGGCCAGCTTGAGTAAAAGAAGAACCACAATCATCACATTTGTAAAGACTCTCTCCTGTATGTGTTCTCTTATGGCGATTCAAACTGCCAGCATGAGTAAAAGAAGCACCACAAACATCACACATGTAAGGTTTCTCTCCTGTATGTGTTTTCATGTGGCATTTCAAACTGCTAGCATGAGTAAAAGAAACACCACAAACATCACATTGTAAGGTTTCTCTCCTGTATGTATTCTCTTATGTTTCTTCAGACAGCCTGCTGCAGTAAAAGCACCACCACAAACAACACATTTGTAAGGTTTATCTCCTGTATGTGTTCTCTTGTGGCATTTCAAACTGCTAGCATGAGCAAAAGCACCACCACAAACAACACATTTGTAAGGTTTCTCTCCTGTATGTGTTCTCTTGTGATATTTCAAACCACCAGCTCGAGTAAAAGAAGCATCACAAATATCACATTTGTAAGGATTCTCACCTGTATGGGTTCTCTTGTGGCATTTCAAACTGCTAGCTTGAGTAAAAGAA
Organism: Cepaea nemoralis; assembly: GCA_014155875.1. Taxonomy (NCBI): domain Eukaryota; kingdom Metazoa; phylum Mollusca; class Gastropoda; order Stylommatophora; family Helicidae; genus Cepaea; species Cepaea nemoralis. The sequence continues at coordinate 270,605 of JACEFZ010013953.1, read as the reverse complement.
GCACCAGAAACATCACATTTGTAAGGTTTCTCTACTGTATGTGTTCTCTTGTGTTTCTTCAGATTGCCAACCTGAGTAAAAGAAGCACTACAAATATCACACTTGTAAGGTTTCTCTCCTGTATGTGTTCTCTTGTGGCAATTCAAACTGCCAACCTGAGTAAAAGAAGCACTACAAATATCACACTTGTAAGGTTTCTCTCCTGTATGTGTTCTCTTGTGGCAATTCAAACTGCTAGCATGAGTAAAAGCACCACCACAAACATCACACTTGTAAGGTTTCTCTCCTGTATGTCTTCTCTTGTGGTATTTCAAACCGCCAGAACGAGTATAAGAAGCACCACAAACATCACATTTGTAAGGTTTCTCTCCTGTATGTTTTCTCTTATGTTTCTTCAGAGAGCCAGCTTCAATAAAAGAAGCACCACAATCATCACACTTGTAAGGTTTCTCTCCTGTATGTGTTCTCTTGTGGCAAATCAAACTGCTAGCGTGAGTGAAAGAAGCACCACAAACATCACACTTGTAAGGTTTCGCTCCTGTATGTCTTCTCTTGTGGTATTTCAAACCGCCAGCATGAGTATAAGAAGCACCACAAACATCACATTTGTAAGGTTTCTCTCCTGTATGTATTCTCTATGTGGTCTTCAGATGCCAGCTTCAGTAAAAGAAGCACCACAATCATCACACTTGTAAGGTTTCTCTCCTGTATGTGTTCTCATGTGGGTCTTTAGATGGCCAGCTCGAGTAAAAGAAGCACCACAATCATCACACTTGTAAGGTTTCTCTCCTGTATGTATTCTCTTGTGATTCATGTTTTTTTTGCACTCCAAATGGTCATCTTGATTCAAAAGACTATCCATATCCCATTCATTACATTTGTTTGACATCCCTTCACTTTGTGTTCTCTTATATCTGTCTACACAAACATTTGGACTAGAAACATCAGACAAGTCTCCTGTGTGAGTTCTTTGAGAGCTATAACTGACATAATCAAAAATGTCATCACAAGAATTTTCAAAGCTCTGTTTATGTTTTTCTTGTGTTTCCTTATTTTGCTGCTGACAATTCTCAATAGCCAGAGATAGTTCATTGTTTGTATCAATCACAGAAGACACATTTTCTGACATCTGACAACAGTTTTCAAGTTTTACTGATGGCTTACAACTGTTCTCAATCATTATTGATTCTGAGTTGTTGTGTTCTGTCATTTCTTGAATGATGCTACCCCCAGCAATGTCTACCATTTTACTGAATCTGTGACTCCTGTCCTCACACAGAACATCTGATAGTTCTTGTTTCACAACCTTCATGTCTATGCTGTCATATGGCCACTTTTGTGAATGCTCTTGTATGGAGTGGTAAGGACTCCTTGGAGACCAAGAGTGTATTTCTGAAATACACCAAAGTAAATAATTAATATCCTCATGAATATACCAGGTAGTGATTATGAACAGATGTGTTCACATTTCAGCTATAGAAAATCAATTTCAAGAGAAAGAAAGATGGAGAAAAAGAATGATTAATGTGCTCATGTATGATCTAAGTTTATGATGATATAAGCTGATGTATGATCTAGGCTGATGTATGATCAAAGTTCATGATGATATAAGCTGATGTATGATCTAAATTCATGGTGATATAAGCTGATGTATGGTTAAGTTCAGGAATGCTATAAGCTGATGTATTATCTCAGTTCAGGTATGATCTAAGCTAATATATGATCTAGGCTGATGTATAATCTAAGTTCATGATGATATAAGGTGATGTATGATCTAGGCTGATATATGATCTAGACCAGGGGTCACCAAACTATAGCCCATCGCGGTACTTAAATCTTATATATAAAAGGCAATCTCTGTCTGTATGTCCTTTATGCGTTCGCGAACGGTCCATCCGATTGAGATGAAATTTTCTACACGTCTTCCTCTCATTCCCGCGCTGCCAACTGTGATATTTTTTTAGTGTAAAATCGGCTGCTTACTTAATATTATTTAATTTTTCATTATAATTTCTATATAGCAATGGGACTTAACTCTAGAAAAGTTATTTCAAGGGGCATAACTTTTAATAACTTTTCTGTATATCTTATAGTCATATTTTTGCATCGTTTTCAAAGATTTATAAACTCTTTGTTTATAGTTATGTACAGGCATATGAGTTATAATAAATAATGATACAATCTTTAAGGCATTTTCAAAGTTTTCATAAAAATAATGCATAATGCAGTAACTCATCTTTTTATGCTTAAGAAGTTATCTACAGTCATGTAGGTGATTAGAAACAGTTTTCATTAAAAATAATGGATGGTGTGTGGAAGGACATTCTTTTAAGTTACTTTTTTTTGTTGTATGAATTTAATGAGACGCTACCCGCCAGGAGCTGGGCGAAGCCACGCCGGGTCAGATAGACAGACAGACCCACCTTTTCAGTGCAGTTATCTACAGGCATATGCGTTATAATCCTCCTCCTCTTCCCCTCCTCCCTCTCCCTCCACCATCCTCCTCCTCCCTCTTCCTAATCACTCCTCTTCCTTCCTCCTCCCTTCTCCTCCTACGTCCTCCCCCTCATCCCTCCTCCTCCATCTCCCTCTCCTCCTCCCCCTCCTGCGTTCTTCTCCTCCCTCCTCCTCCTCCTATTCCTCCCTACTCCTCCTCTCTCTGCCTATCTCTTCCTCCCTCCTCCACCTCCCTCCTCCCAGCTCCTACTCCTCCTTTTTCTTCTTCTGCTGCTGCTGCTGCCGCCACTCCATTTACCCAAGTTAATTGTTGGGGAAGATGTAAAGATCTTTCAAGTGCTCTTTCTAATGCTTTTTGTAAGTTGGTCTTCGTTTATCTAAGGTTGTTCTAACTGCAACCAATAAATGATTAGACAGACAGGCAGACAGACAGGCAGGCAGGCAGACAGACAGACAGACAGAGAGGGAGGGACAGACAGACAGACAGAGAGGGAGGGACAGACAGACACACAGTCGGGAACGGGAGCTTATATGACTACTTATATGAATTAAATGAGATGCTCCACACCAGGAGCTGGGCGATGCCGGGCCGGGTCAGACAGACAGACAGACAGATAGTCGGTAACGGGAACAAGAACTTATGTGACTACTTATATGAATTAAATGAGATGCTCCCCACCAGGGACTGGGCGAAGCCGGGCCGTGTCAGCTAGTTTGCTTGATAAAACAGATGGAACACAAGACTTTGTGATACAATTTAAATATTATGTTTAGAATACTAGGAGATCTTCAACAAGCGGAGACCTCCTGGCTGCTATGTGCTTTAAATTTACTATTTTAAATTACTGTATCTAGATTGCTTTGTTTATTGTAATGTTTGCTTATTTCAAGGGATCCCAAGACCTTCCCCGGCTCATGGTAGCTGTGCATATCTATACCTATATATCATTTCATTGGCACCTTTCCGTCTTGACAGACGATAGTTTGGTACATTGTGCTTCAAAAAGGCTTAATAACTGTCATATGGCAATAACTACGATCCATGGCGGTGGCGAGTGTGGCTTGTAAGGCCAATTCTTGCTGCAAATGTTTGCCCACAGTAGGTGCATGTGAAAACATGGTCATTTCCACCATTTTGCACCATCTTACGTCTCTCACGCTCTGTGTGTGCTTTATCTGCAATGATTTTCTCCTTTGTCTTTATTCCATTTCTGATAGTTGCCCTCCATGCAACACGTTCAGCAGCGACGTGCTCCCATTGTGCATTATCAATGCCTGTATCAATCATGTCCCGCTTACACACATCTTTGTATCGCAGTAGAGGCCGACCCTGAGATCTCCTACCCGTCTGTAATTCACCAAAAAAGATGTCCTTTGGTATTCTACCATCATCCATCCTCCTAACATGTCCTATCCATCTAAGTCTACGAAGACTGAGCATGGAATACACCGTCACACAACCTGATCTTTCCAATACTTCAGTATTTGTGATTTTGTCTTGCCACTTAATACCAAGTATTCTTCGCAGACACCGCATATGAAAGCTGTTTAAACGTTTCTCTTGGCGTGAGTAAGTTGTCCAGGTTTCACTGCCATAAAGAAGAGTACTAAGGACACAGGCTTGGTAGACGAGGACTTTTGTTTTGGCAGTAAGCTTCCTGTTCTCCCAGACTCTTTTTGCTAACATGTTCATTGTTGTTGCTGCCTTGCCAATCCTGATGTTGATTTCCTGATCGAGGGATAATTTGCTATTTACCTCTGATCCTAGATATGTAAAATGGTCTACTATCTCCAGTTCGGCGTCGTCAATAAAGATTGATGGTACACCATGTGCACCTTGTGACATAATCTGTGTCTTCTTTTTGTTAATTGTTAAACCAAATTCAGAACAAGCATTGGAGAATGCAGATAGTAGATGTTGTAATTCTTCCTCAGAGTGGGTCGTAATCGCAGCATCATCCGCAAAAAGCAACTCTCTGATTAGTACCCTGCTAATTTTGGTCTTGGCCTTCAATCTCTGAGCATTATAGAGGCCACCATCTGAGCGTGAGTGAATGTATATACCGTCATCCTGATCACGAAAGGCATATTTCAGTAGAAGTGAAAAGTATATCCCAAAGAGGGTGGGGGCTAGTACACAACCTTGCTTAACTCCACTCTTGATTTCAAACTCTTCTGAAGTTGAGCCATCAAACTTGATTATACCCTTCATGCCTGTGTGGAACGATTCCACAATGGACAGAAGAGTTGGTGGACAGCCAATCTTCTTTAGTGCTTTGAACAGACCCTCACGACTGACCAAATCGAATGCCTTTGTGAGGTCGATGAAGGCAATAAACAGTGGCTGATTTTGTTCCCGGCATTTTTCTTGCATCTGTCGCAATGAGAATATCATATCAATGGTAGACCGGTTCTGACGGAAGCCGCACTGTGATTCGGGGTAGACTTGATCTCCCAGGACTTGAAGTCTGCGCAGGACAATTCTGGCAAATACTTTCCCAACAATACACAGAAGTGAGATACCCCTATAGTTGTTGCAGTCGCTCCGATCTCCCTTGTTCTTGTACAGCGTTATGATGTTTGAATCTTTGAAATCCTGTGGGACTTGTCCTTCTCGCCAGCATAGCTCTATTAGCTGGTGGATCTGTAGAGCGAGGGTGTCTTGCCCACTCCTGATCACCTCTATTGGAATCCCATCCTTACCTGGAGCCTTGCCAGATGCAAGCTCATTTATAGCACACTTAACTTCTGTTATAGTGGGAAGTGTGTCCAGGTGGTCAAGAGTTGGCAGGGCCTCTATGGCGTTGAGGGCATCATCCGCCAGCTTGGTCTCACTTGAGTAAAGCTCTAAATAGTGCTCGACCCATCTATCCATCTGCTGTTTCTTATCAGTGATGATTTCTCCAGTCAAGGTTTTCAGCGGTGCATTTCTTTTGATCATTGGACCACAGGCTTTCTTTATCCCTTCATACATGCTTCTGATGTTTCCCTTATCACTTGCGATTTGAATGGACTCACATAACTTGATCCAATAGTCATTCGCACACTGCCTGGCAGCCTTTTGTACATCCTTCCTCGCTTGCTTCAGCTCACTCAGAGTGTTACGCGTTGGTCTTTCCTTGTTTCTTAAGAGAGCTATCTTCTTTTTATCAATCAAGGGCTGCAGTATCTGGCTGTTTGCCGCAAACCAGTCCTGCCTCTTATGATCCACAATGCCGTAAACCCCTACCGCTGTTTTATAAATAGTTTCCTTAAGTTTACTCTATTTATCATTTACTATACAATTTTCTGATGTATCATTGAAAGCGTCCTCAAGTTGCTGTTGAAATTCAAAGCACTTTCCAGGATCGTGAGTGTTAATAATATTAATCCTGGGGCTAGACTTGTGTTTAGCTGTGTAGATTCTCTTTGGTCTCAGTCTAACCCTTGCAACAACCAAAGAATGATCTGTATCACAGTCAGCACTGTGGTAACTTCGAGTTAATGATGTATGGTTCAGATGTTGTCTCCGTGTGATAATGAAGTCCAGCTGATGCCAATGGCCGGATCTTGGATGTTTCCATGTGACCTTATGCATCTCTTTTGTTTTAAAAAAGGAGTTTGTAATACATAGGTCATTTCTAGTGCAATGCTCCAGCAGCCTTTGCCCATTATCATTCATGCGACCGATGTTGTATTTTCCAAGGCACACTGGCCATGAACTCGAGTCCTTGCCCACACGAGCATTGAAATCACCGAGCATATAAATGTAGTCGGATTTTGGAACTGCCTTGATCGCAGAGTCTAGCTGCTCATAGAACGTATCCTTCACATCAACAGAGGAAGTGAGTGTCGGTGCATATGCAGTGAGAATGGTGGCAAATCCACAAGAGGTTGCCAAGCGCAGTGATAATAATCTTTCATTACCTCCAGCTGGGATATCAATCATTCCCAGTAGCGAATTCTTCACTGCAAAGCCCACACCGTGTTGCCTTTTTTCTGCCTGCCCTCTTCCCTTCCAAAAAAGGTGTAATTGTTTTCCCTGAGTGACCCTTCCTCAGCGAGGCGAGTCTCCTGCAGGCCAGCAATATCAATGTTAAGACAATTTGAGTTCAGCATCAATCACAGCCGTTTTTCTCACATCGTCAATATTTGTCAAGTCAGTGGAAAATCCTGGACACATGGTTCTCACGTTCCAGGTTGCAAGCCGTAGCTTGAGGTTTCTATTATTCTTTTTATTAGTACCTGGTGCATTGGTTTTACAGCCTGCGATTCAGATTTTGTCCTAGCCCCAAGCACCCATTGAAGCAGGCAGGCTGTGGCGGATCAGCACCCAATTGGCCGGGGGCTGCCCAGCTTGAGGCGGGCGGTAGCTGATCAGTGACACCTGTAGGTGTCTCCCACCGTCAGAGGCAACGCGTGGCGCCCCATGTCTACGCCAAATGACAAGGACTTATAACCCGTAACAGTTGCCTCTCGCTTTGATTCCGAGACCGGTTAAGACCAGGGATGGAGTTATTGCCTCTCCATAGCACAAAGCCTGGGCTAAAATAAAGAAACCATGTGTTGCCCATGCAGCATGATCCCTCTCTCGGCCTGCCTAGTTCACTCCAGAGGAAAGTTAACCTATACATCTGGAACAAGACAAGCTGCAGAAGCTGCCGGATCAGCAAAGCAATGCTCTAACTGTCCACCTGTCGGAGCTTCGATCCTAGACCAGCTGCCAACCAAGGCTTAGGGCCTGGTCTGCCCTGCCATGACTTATTTTGTCTTTGGGTTGCATTTCCTCGCACCAGGATAAGGCTAGTACCCTCCCAATTGCGCTCTTCCGCCCAAAGCCGTTGGCACAATGTGGGGTGTCGGGTTTGGTAAGCGCCGCCCACCACTCGGCGCTGACAGAAAGCAGGTAGTACCGTCTACTGTCATACGGTAGCTCAGTCATATCTGTCATACGGTAGCTCAGTCATATCTGACTAAGACCTGACTAACACCTATATATATGTGCATATATATATATATCACACACACACACTCCCCCCCTCACCCCCCCCCCCCCCCCCCCCATGTTCTGTTGCCTAAAAGCTTGCAAACGCAATTCAAGAGCCACTGACCACGTGTTCAGAACGGCAGCAGGCTGTGTCGCATTGCGATTTACACGTGTTGGGTATTGGAGCCAGTTGGTCATAATTCAATGGCAAACTACTGAATGTGAAACTTGCAAAGACATCAATAACACCAGTAAAATGCTGGTGTTGACAGTGATGTCCTGTAAATAAGATATGCAACAACAACAAAAATATACCATATACTGTTGTTTCTCTTATTAAAAGTGAGAAACATGTACACGTCATTATTATTCTTTAACACATGCTCTGACCTAATTAAAAATTTTAAATGGGTAGCAAAATATGCAGCTTTCAATGTAAATGTATGCACACATTTTTGGCATGCTTATTATAGACAATGGCACTATAATTTTATTGTGGGACGGAAAGCAAATCAAATAGAAAATCTGACCTAATGGAAATAATTGAAATGGCCTCATATTAAACCCTGCAGCCAGCTTCTAAAGTAAATCATAAAACACTCTATTAATAAAGCCCATAGAAACCATATATATTGGTATCTAAGGGACAAGGAAACAGAGCAGATGGTGCCACTATTTTATTAATATCATATGATGGCTGAGAAGCGACAGCCTGTAGAAAATGTGACAGTTGAGATGAGACAGACTGTAGACAGTGTGAATAACGAAGACACAAACACGATGTGTTGCCTGGCATATTTCGCTGCATCTCGTCAGGTACATACTGCAGAAATCACACAACTTACGTGAATTAACTAGATAAATCCTTCCAAGTTGAAATATACACATATTCGCACAGTAATGTCACTTATCTACCACGGTAATTTTAAGCTGACTAACATGTCTTTCTGTTTGCACAATTCTGGCTTGCGTTGATAGATCATAATTGCTTCTGCAAACACAAACACAACGAAGCGTTACCGTTCCTAGATATTCTAATGAGACGTAGAGCAGATGGCACAATTCAAAGTTCGGTGTATCGCAAAGGAACATGGACTGGCCAATACCTGAATTTTCAGAGCTTCACACCTGTCCAGTACAAACGGGGCTTAGTAAGGACCTTGTTTGACCGTGCTAGAAAGATATGCACCCAGGACACACTGACAGAGGAATTTGAAACTCTGAAGAATGTCTTAAGCCTGAATGGGTACTCCACAGGATTTATAAAGCGCCACTGCCAACAGCCCAAACCCAAAGCAGACGTAACTACAGTCCCTAAACTCAAGGTATTCATCCAGCTAACCTTTCGAGGGGATGACGTAATGCAACGTCTACAAGACCGGCTTACTACAGCAGTAGGCCGAACATTCTGTGCGGCAACTCCAGTCATTAGATGTAAAACCGTACCCATTCCTACACCAACAGTCAAAGAGCCTGTTCCTCTGTACGCCACAAACAATTGTATTTACCAATTCACATGTAGATGCCAGGCCGTTTACATTGGCCGAACGGAGAGACAGCTTAACAAACGGGTGTCAGAACACATACCTCAATGGGTCAACAAGATACAACACACAGGAGATGATAGCCACGAGGAGCCGACACACCGGAAGCTCCCGGCGTCTTCAATCGGCAGGCACATTGTCGCCAGTCGCCATGTTGTGTCCAGAGAGACTGCATTTCGCGTGTTGTTTAGAACACAGAATACTCGCTTGTTAAAATTTGCAGAAGCAATTATGATCTATCAACGCAAGCCAGAATTGTGTAAACAGAAAGACATGTTAGTCAGCTTAAAATTACCGTGGTAGACAATCGACATTACTGTGCGAAATTGTGTATATTTCAACTTGAAGGATTTATCTAGTTAATTTCACGTAAGTTGTGTGATGTCTGCAGTAAGTACCTGACGAGATGCAGCGAAATATGCCAGGCAATAAATCGTGCAATCTATTGTTTGTGTCTTCGTTATTCAAATAAATATATGATTTAATCAAATAACCATTCATTGATTTAGCTACTTACTCATCAAACATTAGTCTTACTCCTTTTCCGTATATATTACCTCCTGAACAAATTATTGTGTTTGTCTGTTATTACTTTACCAGATCTCCTCCACCTCATCTCACTGAAGCCTAGGATATTAATCTTCATATTTTTAATTTATTTTATTAAATTATTTAGTTTTCCTATCTTAACTGTGCCCTGACATTCCAAGTTCCTTTTTTAAACATGTCTTGGGAAGATAATGTGGTGATTTTCTCTTGCCTTCTATATTCATACAGGGGTCATTTACCTCTGCCTTTGACAGCAATTTCCGATTGTCAGGACAAGAGAGTGCCCTGCTTTGGTCAAGTGCAGTGCTGTGCACTGATCCTGGTGGATACTTGGTCACACCTACGACCTGATTTTTTCCACTGTGTGAGTAGATTTACATTTGCTATTGTGTTGATTTTGATGGTATAATTCTCTGACAATTCAGAAAGCAATGGCCAACTTCTAAATGTAGAATTATCTAGTAAATCACAAACAGGCAATAAATACTGGTGACTGCAACATCCTGTAAAGAATATTCTACTAACTGTTACATTATATTGCACTTAATCTTACCTTGACCTACACAGACTTCAGGTTGTTCTATCTTGACACTTGATGGAAGTTTACTCTCCATCTTATGTCTACAGTCAGTCTGAAAGGATGTGTAAATTGCATTTGTATGCAAACATAAACTATATAAATTAATTTGATATTTTGTTTTTCAAGATGATTAATGATTCAAAATGTCTTATGATTACTTCAAGACATTATTTCTGATGTTATTCCTGAAGTCCCGTTTAAGAATTTGAGTTTAAGAATCTATCACAGTGTAATGATATCAGTTTATCATGACAAAAAACAAAAAAAAAAACAACAAACATAATGATACATGACAGCTTTATGGAAAATCATTATTCCTTATGTCACACATCATAGACACATTAAAGTTGATGCAATACTATACAATAATATATATTATAATATATACTATAATAATAAATAAATAAATAAAATAATATATAAATATATATAATATATATAAAATAATATAATACAATAATAGATGCATCCATTCTTTGTTGTATCTTTTTCCTCCCTTCCATACAATAATGAAACTTCAAATGAAGAGAAAAACAAGTCTTCTCATCAATGTTCCAAGAATTGTACTTTGTTAGCTTCTAACATGAAACTTGTGAGCGTGCCTACGTTTGATAATTAGGTGCATTTGGTCCCAATATTGTCTGCTTGTGCATTGAAGCTCGATGATCTGAATTTCGTAGATGACATTGCCTCCTTGTCTCTCACACTGAAATGAGATGCACGATTCAGCTAAACACATTGGATAGGAGGTCACAACAATTAAGTCTAAAAATTGATAAGGAAAGACATAGATAATGGTTTGCTCAGTCGTAAAAACTCCGACATGGAGCAAACACGGCAGGGGATTTTCTGATCATCAGAAGTAAACCCCCTTCCCCAAGCATTTCGAACCTTCAACTGGGAGCGGTCCCGCCCGGGTCATGACTCTGGGCGTCTTACCCCTGCCGTGGAGACGTTCGTTCGGTCATATTCGTTATCCTTGTTGTTAAGCTTGTCCCTTCGCCGTTACCTTGTCCACTCTCAAGCCCTACCTCCCTCGGTAGAGAGAGTCCGTGCAGCCAGTTCCTGCCCATTGGCACGTGTAGTCGGGGATGCCAACTTCATCCACCGCCACGCCTTCTGTTGCCTCCACATGTCTCCATTGTCGTGTTCCTTCCCCGTGCCCCGTTCATGGCGCCGCACCCTATTAGGGAAACAACACAAGTGTAGAGTCCATGAGGAAAAGTGTTATGGCTTCACTGCATCACTGTTTTTCAACAGACAAAAGTCCACGTCATGAAATGTGCCCAAGTGGAGAGCAATCTTGGTGTTTTTTTCAATCCGCCCTGGCTAAGCATTAGGTCCCAGGTCCTCATGACAAGATGTTACACACATGGCTCAACCGTGACAAGCTTGAGAAATATCTGTTGCCAATTTATGAAAGGCTGTCTGACACTAAACTACTTAGTAGATGTGTGTCAGGACAAATTCAGAATTCAAATGAGTGTTTACACAGCTTGATATGGGCTCGATGCACTAAAGACAACTTTGCCTCACGCAAGCGCGTTCAGTTTGCAGTTGTAACTGTAGCAAGAGAGTTCAACTTTGGAGCTGCTGCTGCCCAAGACACTGCCCAGTTTTATGGACTTTCTACAGGCCTGCATATGCAGAGACTAGGAATATCTAGGATGCAGAAGCAAGTAAGAAATAGTCTGAAGTACAAGAAGGACAAACAAACTAAAAGACGCGACACTATACGAGCGGCCAAACTGAAGAGACAAGGTGAGATGCATGCCCTGGAGGGAGGTCCTGCATATGCAGCAGGACTATTTTAACGGTCAGGTATAGTTGTAAACTGTTTTTCTGTGTAAAGAGTGTATTAGTAATAAAAAACAAAAAATAATTAGTTTTTCCCCGTTTTCTCATTTCGCCAGTTTTTTATACACAGGTACAATTTTTTTTTTAAAACTATTTGTTAGATTTTAATGAAACTGTGCAGAGATATTCTTCATTATACTCTTACACTGTGAGTAGAGCAATCTTGAAAATTAAGTTTTAATTTTTGTGCAGCAGTAAAAAAAAAACCAAAAAAATGTCATTAAAATTTTCAAATTATGAAGGGAAAAAATGCAAAGAGATATTATTAAAATTTTCTACTAAACTTGTAAAGGGTCTATTTATTTACATATAAAACAAAGAAATATCCTGTACATTAAAAAATAAATGTTTTAGAGGTATGTTAAGAAATTCAATATGGCCGCTGTTTATCTTGGTTTCCATAGCAACCGTTAAGTGCAAAGTCAATTTGACAATATTTTATCGATCAGCAGTCTTCAATATAAAACCCTATACCATAACAGAACATAGAAATTAAGTATTATAGAATTTAATTTTTTAGGGTTAGCATCGCCTTAAACAGATCATAAATGTCTTTGTTACTTCTTATTTTCCACTCTTCACTGTGTGTATCCCTAATGGACCCAAAGATGCGTCTTAAGACTTTGTTCTCAAAGGCTTGTAACAAGGCTTCATCTCCTTTAGCTGTACTCCAGGTTTCAGAGCCATACAGCACAACTGGTCTGATCAGTGTTTTGAAAATTGTGATCTTGGTGTTACGAGATAGCAGATTTGATTTTAGCAGATGTTGTAGTGCATAGTATATCTTATTTCCAGAGCTGATTCTAGCTTGTATTTCTTCCCTTATGATGTTGGAGCAGTTGAAGATTGTACCCAGGTATTTGTATGTTTCCGTTCTTTTAATGGTCATATTATCTATTTGTATGTGGCCAGAGTTTTTAGCCGTTCCTTCTCTTGAAATTACCATATATTCTGTCTTATCTTGGTTGATAACCAGCCCCATTTGTTGAACTTTGTCCTTTAAGTGAGTCAATATTTCCACTGTCTTTTGTTCATTTTCCCCTATAATATCTATATCATCTGCGCAACCAAGCAGTCTGGATGTTCCCCCAATAGCACATTCCTCCCTTACCTTCCTTACAACTTTCTCTAGAGCCAGATTGAAGAGTAGCGGCGATAGTGCATCACCCTGTTTCAAGCCAGATGTTATTTGGAAGGGGTCTGATTTCCTGCCTTTATATGTTACTATATTATAACTATCTTCCATGCATAGTCTGGTCATGTTGATTAACTTCCTTGGTATTCCAACTTCCTGCATAGCACATATTTTTGAAATCAGTTTTCATATGACCATTTGAGACAATCTCGCATACACAGACACGAACAGACCAACCGTGGAGGTAATGGACACACTGGAGACTGGAGAGTTCCCAAAACCAGGGTTGCCACTTTTGTTTTGACCAAAAGTATCTAAAAACGGCCCAAACAACATCCATAAATATCTGGATTTCGTTGGAAAGTATCTAGGAAAAATATCCAGATTGAGAAAGTAAGATTGATGTGACTGCCGCTCTCCCTGGCGAAAAGTTTAATCCCATATATTCTCGTGAGTAACGCAGCTGCGCCCGAACCGACAGTGGTTCGAGCCGTGCTGGTAACTTACAGGGGTATGTGAGCCGGTCGCTTAGAAAGCAATGGCAAACTACTGAGCGTAATCTTACCTTGTACATCAACAGCAGCTGAAAAATTCTGATGTTGACTGCATCATCCTGTAAGGGATATGCAACATTAAAAAGAAAATTGATGTGACTTACCTATAGAATCATGTATTTATCTTCACTGATGCCTGTCTCACTAGAGGCACTTAGCTTGGATGATGAAGTTGAAGCTTCAGATTCAAAATGAGTGTGGTTTGCTTTAGCTGTTCCAATTTCTTTTATTACACGATCAGGGTAGCTGATAAATTGAACAGCATTTTCCTGCTCTCATCAGGTCAAATCTTATTGTCAATATAGCATTTAAGAGATCAAGTTTCATCCTGTTTCTTAGTTTACATTTTGTATAATTCACAGTACTGAAAACTCTTTCCGCATCAGCATTTGAATGGGGTAGTATCATGTCAGACATCGCACATTCAAAGAGCTCACAGAATGGACTGTTACCTGAGACATCTTTAAATTGTCTTACTTCACTCCAAAAAACTTCCGTTTCTGTTTTGTTTGTCCAGTCAACCAAATTTATTTTTGTTAACTAATATTCTGCTTCCGCCACACACTATTATCAGTAGCCCCTAAAAATTTAATAACTTGACAATATTTAGGTATGTCCTTTACTGGCTGAAGTATGTTGTTAATAGAAAAGAGTGAAATATTTTTCAATATATCTAAATTTTCAGGAAGTCTCTGCTTCAGTTGATAGAATAATGAGACAAGAAAATCTTGACAGCGCTTTCTTAAGTTGTTCTCTTCATTTTCTGTTAACAGTCCTTTTGTTTTTAAACCATCAATTTTTGATTCGATTTGGTATCTCAGGTATGGCTTGGGAGCCAAATAGCTCTCTATAGTGCAAGTTAACAAGTCAGCTTTACAAGTTGGCAATATAGGTCTTTTACCAATTGAGTGAAATAGCAAAGTGAGGTCGTCAAGTAATTTAACTTTATCAACATTATGAGATTCAAATAGTTTATTAACTTTTTGCACTTCACTTAAAATGGGTTGTGAAAAGAGAAGGAATGCCAAATTTTTTTCATCACTGTACATTCCATATAGTATTTCAGCTCCATATAGTATTTCAGCTGTGTAGCACTTTTCACTTTGTCTTGTTATTTCGAAGTGTGTCTTCAACTCCAACCATTGGTTCACAATTACTTTAACAGCTGGTTGAATTGATAACCATCTAGTTTTGCATTATGACAGAATTTTCAATGGTGAGGAACAATCATTTAATGCTTTATATAAATTATTATATTGCTGTTGTCTGACAGGTGATTTGGAGAACCAGTTATGTGTTTCAGCAATAAGGAATTCCAAATTCCTTGGTAAACATTCTGACTGATGAGGCATGTGATAATGCTAGCTGCAAGGAATGACACGCACATTTTATGAGGATTAAAGATTCATTCATCATTTTCTCTGAGCTGGTTGCTGAGATGTGGAATTTTGTATTGGGGCAGACAAAAGTAAATGCACTATAGGAACGTTGAACAATGTTCTAAGAGCAATGAATAGCATGAAGCTTTCCGCTGGATGGAGAATACGATACACACATCGTGATTGTTAACTGACTCAGAAAGCATGCTGAGTAGGGTGAGGACAGGCAAGCTTCGTGCAGAGTGGCAGACATATAATCAGATTGCTACTGGTACTATTAGTGTTGGAACTCTTCGCTGGCTGCTGAGGATGGGGACAGAGCACTTATGGGAATGCCCCAATTGCTGTGATGTCGGTTCCTAAATGAATGAATGAATCAATCAATCTTTTTCCTAATGACTGCTTCTTCACATTTTGGATTGAACGAAGCATTGCTGAATTGGGAGACCCTCATAGTCATTGTCACTTGATGACACACGGCAGGAACACACCATTCTTATTCTGCAGAAAAAGAGGAGCTGCCTCTCATCTCATTACTCATAGTATGTTTTACAGATCTGCCCCCTATGCAGCCAGCAAATGGAGAATGTAAATTTCAGCATCTAGATTCTAGAGAGTTGTTTTGTTTCTTAATATGGCAGAGCCTGAATTTATCTCTTCGCTAACTGTAAACGAGATAATGGACTAACTAGAGCTACCTGCTCATAACTAAAGTGATTATTTCATCATAATGATATTAATGTTGCTGACCGGTGGTTAGTTTTGTCCCCCTATCGGAGGAATTAAGAGTTTCCGGCTTGGGTCAAGATTGCGGGACGTGTTGTCTTCTAGCTTGGTAGGTTTTGCCAGATTGTTGAGCGTTGACCCAAGTCAGTTCAAAGTTCAAATAATGGCAGTTCCCATAATTTACGTGCGTCCAGACCAAACATAAAATGGGTAAATGACACTGAAAGAAAATTCAAAACAATGTTTTCCCGTAGTGAATTTGAATAATGAAGACACAAACAATAGATTGCACGATTTATTGCCTGGCATAATTTCGCTGCATCTTGTCAGGTACATACTGCAGAAATCACACAACTTACGTGAATTAACTAGATAAATCCTTCAAGTTGAAATATACACATATTCGCACAGTAATGTCACTTATCTACCATGGTAATTTTAAGCTGACTAACATGTCTTTCTGTTTTCTGGCTTGCGTTGATAGATCATAATTGCTTCTTCAAACTCTAACAAGCGAGTATTTTGTGTGTTAAACAACACGCGAAAGTCAGTGTCTCTGTCCACCACATGGCCACTTTCAATAATGTGCCTACAAATTGAAGACGCCGGGGGCTTCCGGTGTGTCGGCCCCACGAGGCTAGTATCTCCTGTGTGTTGTATCTTGTTGACCCATTGAGGTATGTGTTCTGACACCCGTTTGTTAAGCTGTCTCTCTGTTCTACCAATGTAAACGGCCTGGCATCTACATGTGAATTGGTAAATACAATTGTTTGTGGTGTACAGAGGAACAGGCTCTTTGACTGTTGGTGTAGGAATCGGTACGGTTTTATATCTAATGACTGGAGTTGCAGCACAGAATGTTCGGCCTACTGCTGTAGTAAGCCGGTCTTGTAGACGTTGCATTACGTCATCCCCTCGAAAGGTTAGCTGGATGAATACCTTGAGTTTAGGGACTGTAGTTACGTCTGCTTTGGGTTTGGGCTGTTGGCAGTGGCGCTTTATAAATCCTGTGGAGTACCCATTCAGGCTTAAGACATTCTTCAGAGTTTCAAATTCCTCTGTCAGTGTGTCCTGGGTGCATATCTTTCTAGCACGGTCAAACAAGGTCCTTACTAAGCCCCGTTTGTACTGGACAGGTGTGAAGCTCTGAAAATTCAGGTATTGGCCAGTCCATGTTCCTTTGCGATACACCGAACTTTGAATTGTGCCATCTGCTCTACGTCTCATTAGAATATCTAGGAACGGTAACGCTTCGTTGTGTTCGTGTTTGCAGAAGCAATTATGATCTATCAACGCAAGCCAGAATTGTGCAAACAGAAAGACATGTTAGTCAGCTTAAAATTACCGTGGTAGATAAGTGACATTACTGTGCGAATATGTGTATATTTCAACTTGGAAGGATTTATCTAGTTAATTCACGTAAGTTGTGTGATTTCTGCAGTATGTACCTGACAAGATGCAGTGAAATATGCCAGGCAATAAATCGTGCAATCTATTGTTTGTCACCGAAAGAAAAGTAAAATCTAGAAAGTATTCAAAATATCCGACTCCAAATGCTTGCTTGCTTGCTTGTGATCGTTGGCTTGAGCTCCAACGCAAAAGTCCTGTATGTCGGATGAAGGCATCCTGTTGTCCAACATCATTGTGATGTCACACAGGACCTGAGGTTTGCGTGAGTATCCATTGTCCCATGTCTGGCTTATTGGTGTGCAGACTGGTGGTTCCTCGCCATGCAGGCAGATACTCTCCGACTTCGGAAGAATCATCGATCCTACTGATGTTAGCCAGGTCCCCGAAGAGACCTGTTGCCCAGGACGCACGACGTGGACGTGTCAGCAGGTCTTGGCCAGTATATAACCCGGCCCTGGTGCCTTGGAAACACCTCTGCGTCCCCGACTCCAAATGAAAAGTATCTAGAATTGCATCCAGCATCCAAACGTCATAAAACGGTATCCAGACGCCGGCAAAAACCTCTAGATCTGGATATAAAATATCTAGAATGGCAACTATGCCCAAAACTGATGATGAGGAACATGAGAAATCGTAACGAGAAACTCGTTTCATCTTCGCAAACGTGAATAATAACTCACACACACTACAGCCACTACAGGTAGTAGGTACAGGCATAATTGAGGAATTGGGGTACCATTAGATTTTGTTTTTCAAGGCCTAACTACTGTGGTGGTCTCATGAGTAAATAGTAATACTCAAATTAAAATCTTGATGGGACACTCTAAAACATGTTAGTTTTGTTACTAACTAAAATCGTTAAGTAAAGATTAAAATTAAAATGGCTACCACCACCTACCGTGAAGCTGTGAGTGTAATTCAGTGTGAACTCATGAACAGAACCCAGAATCGACACCCACAACTTTCGGAACGCGAGGCAGGCTGCTTAGCCACCGAGATAGTATGACGATATTCAACACCAATAAACGGTAAATGAAATGATGTAGTAAAATATTCAAGATAACCAAACTGAGAGTGTGCACTCTGTGTGTTAGTCTTTTAACAGTCAAACATAATCATGTCGCCATTTTTCCAACAACTGCCAAGGTTAGTACAAAATTCAGAGATACTCTCAAATGGTCAATAGCATTACCGAAACAATAATAATTCTCAAGAAATAAATGTACAGACATTTATTGGCATTCATAGAAATACAGCACTTATTGTGTGGAATCTGCTTGTTTGTCGTAGTTTGTGAATTACTGCTCATGCTGTTTCAATGTTCTCTAATCATTAATATGTATTGCCATCACTTTCACAATGGCACAAGCATGCATTTTAATAACGAAGACACAAACAATATATTGCACGATTTAAAGCCTGGCATATTCCGCTGCATAAAAACTGTCATTTACTGCCAATATAGAAACTTGCGGTATATGGCAGAGGGGTCTTTGAGCCTGAGGAATTAAGGCCGCCTGGTTAGTGCAGTCGCCGCGAACTGTGCAGGTTAGGATTTTCTTTTTGCCCCCGACAGAAAAAAAAATCCCACACCTTACCGAGGGATCGAACCCGGGTCTCCTGAAGGAGAGTCCGGCGTTCTATCCACTCGCTCCTCCTTTCCGCTGCATATAATCAGGTAAATACAGCGGAAATTACACAACATAAAGCTAAGTAATTAGATAAATCCTTCATTCTGAAATATACGCAATATGCATCAGAAATGCACGCATGCATTTGCTGATTAAATGCCAGATTACATCTAATTTTTTTCGCGTGAAGAAATCCTCGTCTTCTTCATGCGCATTCGGATGTCAAACTTGAATTTATTTACAGTTGAAAGGTTTTAATGTCTCACAGTGTGCCCTTAAATGGAACTTGTGTAAGCCACAGTAATTTTCTCGGTTCTGCATATTTTGGAAGCTCGTGCGACAAATATTTACTTAATCGTCATGTTCCCAATTGCACAGCTGCGCTCACCAATCTCTCCAATCTCTAGCTCGTTTACACGGATGGCTATGTGCTAAAAGGCAAAAGAATTACCTGAGGAATCGTAGCGAAGATTAAATTAATGGACAGTGTTTAGTGCTGGAGAGACTGGCATATGATACCACAAAATCTAGTTTGAAAATGGAGGTAGAAGCAGTCACTGCGGTGCTTCACTGGCTGAAACATAACCGGCACACACATGCCGAGATTTTAACGGACTTACAGAGCATGCTGAGCAGGGTGAAGACAGGTATGCTTCGTGCAGAGTGGAATGCGTCAATTGAAACATCGAAGATAGGACTATAGTTTGATCACCCCCCCCCCTTTTTCTTCCCCACCACCTCCTTTTAAATCACCGGCATGCTGGTGGATTTGGAAATGATCAAGCGGACATTTTGGCTGAATCTGCACCCCTGGGTGGGGCACTGGTGCACACAAAAGGCAGATGTCTTCAGGGCTCTTTGGGGTCGTGTGGTGTCCTATAATACTACATTTAAGACAATATTGTTTCCCCTCCTCTCTTAATGTATGTTGAGCTACATTTTAGGTGGTGGTCTTCTTCTTATCCTTTGGCCTACAATTACTGTTGCCATTATTTTCCTTGAACTTCTGATAATTGTCAGGTGAGGTAATGCCCGTCTTCTGACGAGCACCTCCAGATTTCTTCTGTGACTTTTCATATCTCTCTGCCATGGTGATAATAGCATCCAGTTTCTCAACTCCATGCTGAGTAAGGAATGCTTTCATGTAAGCTAACATTCTATTTTTCAGCTGATCTATGAAGATCATTTCTTGTAACCCCACATGTGTTTCCCAAAATTTACCCAATTGTAACGTATTCGTCATCAGCCATCACCACTGTCCTGGATATGGAGAAACAAGGGTATAGACTGACGCAGTAGTGTAAGTGGGGCTAAAGCACGCGAATTTGAGGCGCACGTTGCTTTTGCGCCTCAAAGGGCGATAACTCTTCAGGTTTTTAAGTAGGCATGGGTCAGAGGTGGCGTTGTGAAGTGACTCATCACAGGTGGTGGTCAGAGGTGGTG
Organism: Cepaea nemoralis; assembly: GCA_014155875.1. NCBI lineage: Eukaryota > Metazoa > Mollusca > Gastropoda > Stylommatophora > Helicidae > Cepaea > Cepaea nemoralis. Next base: position 250,374 of record JACEFZ010013953.1, on the reverse strand, counting down.
GTCAAGTAATTGTAGGTACGACATAAAAAATACGACATAAAACAACATTAAAGAAAACAAAAACGACTCAAGTAAGGTACATAATAATTTTAATAAAATATATATAGACAAACAATGCATATTAAATAAGTAATGGCATAGTCGAGATATTATCACTGGCAACCTTTCTTTTTATATAGAGATATGACAGTGAATTACGATGTTGTGTGTATGTATACACTGCACAGTCTTGTGTTTTGAAGCCTATATTGGTTCCCCCACTCGGTGTTTGGGTGTTTAGTACTTCTAAAAATGTGTCCTTGTTTAGATGAGTGTTGTGGTTTTTGGTCAGACCTTTGGTACTGATTTTATCATAATCTCCAACACAAATATACGTCTTACTACACAATGAGACCATCCCCTTCCCTTCGTACTCTAGTTTGAAAAGCCCGGGGGTTCTCTTTTCATAAGCTTTGATATCCCTACAGTCCTGACATGTAGTAGTACTATGAACAGGGCAAACTTCAGACGGGAACCACTGATTGTAGACTCTGTCACATTCTTCTCGTAGATGTGGTCTAACCACCTCAGAGAGTGAGTCGGCGCTAAGGGCCAAGTAGAGAGAGTCAGTGTCCATTTCAGTGAGTTGGTAGTCTTCTTTAGAGATAAATTTGTCGAGAAAGTCATAATAAAATGCTAACATGCGCAACTTGGCATACTGGTAGACAAAGAACCCAATCTGTAGAGGTAGATCCCAGACAGTTTTCTTTTTTAGGGTTTCTACTTCGAAGAGATCATCTGTAATACCAGTCATGCTTTTGAACCTGGGGTTATTGATTAGTTTGGTAGTGTCTTTTCCCTGGCAGTAGGAGACATCGGTATGTTTGGCTTTATTGGTTAACGTTTTGCCGTAAGCGGCGTTACCTAACAACTTCATAGTGTCGGCTGTAATAGATTCGGCCGGATTTTTGTCCCCTTGACGGCGGGCATTAGAGACTGCTTCCCCAAATTGTTTAAAACAACTAACCGGTCGATATTCTATTGTCTGGTAGATGTGTGTAACGACCAACCCATGCGCTAGATACCACTTTAAAAGAGGGGTGGCTAATAAAATTTTCTTCCCGAAATAACTACCGATCAACTGTCCGTCGTGGGGTACTCAATAGTTTATTTTTTATGGCAGTATTCTTTCATAAACTCCCCAATATCGTCTCTCGACACCTTCCGTGTTCTTGAAAATAGGGGGCATTTCGGCAAAGGACTCTTGTAAATCAACCGGGGTCTCAATATCGCACTCAACCAACCCGAAAAATGTGTCACTTTTTACAGCCTCGATGATCTGGTTTTCACTCAACGATCCCCAAGGAAGTTCTGATGGTGGAAACGTTTCCCGCAAGAAACACTTGATGGTTGTGTTTGACCTCTTTAATCTCTGCCACTCACATTCCCAAATAACCTTAACTGTCACCCCAACAGTTTTTTCTAGATACTGTGTGGATGTCACACGTGTTCTGGTATAGTTCGACTAACGGTTTTTTATTGACAGGATTAATCGTTTTCCCAGCAGTTAGACGGCAAGAGGGGTGCCCGTGGAACAAACACCCATGGAAGTGGTAAGCTGTTGTATTCTTTTTATCCCACCCATCTACGCGAATATGTCGATCACCAAGCTGCATCTCGTGACTATTGAATTGGGTTTTTTAATCTATGTTGTTGTTGTGTGACACCCAGGTTAACCACTCGCGACTCTGACGTGTGTATTTGTGTAATCTGTGTGCTCTAAACCCATCCTCGCGGCTTCGATATATGGGGAAATCTGATAGCATATCTTTCATAAGAGACCAAAGGTATAATGCATTCGCATCAAATCCTTTAATGCTTTTTACCAGCTTATTACCCCTGATACGGGTCTCGTTGACTTCGTGGTAACGATGAAAAATGATACTCGGCCCACTCACCACGTTATCTCGTAACAACTTGTGCACCTTCTCCTCCTTCTTCGAAATCAAAACAAAAGAAACATCTTTATTCATGGTGTTGAATAGGTACTGTAGAGTAAAGCCGGGGACGGAGATGGCCTGTTTACACATGTCTATATTTAACTTGGCATAAAAGGCTACTTGTTTGTCCAGGGCTTGTAGAAAGGGAGACACGTCTTTGATGTTGTACCAAATTAGAAAATCTCTCAGGGTAGTCATTTTATTGTCGGTCCACGCTTTCTGACAAACGGCGTATTCTGCTTCGGAAATGTTACGGTTTTTAAGCTTTGAGAAAAAGGCTTCATGCGGTGGTAGGGCTGTCTCATTTAGCTTTCCCAGGTCGGTCAGATACTCATATGAAAAACATCCTTTTGTCTCTTCTATCCCAAACGAGGCCAAATATTTCGCGTAGCTTACTCCCGGGACCAGAAAGTTGGAGACGTCGAGGAATTTCAGTCTTTCTGTCGCTATGCACATAAAATTATTATTTCTTTTGACTATAAACTTGAATGGGTTAGCCTCCCGATCAAGGAAATACCGTACCAAATAAGGTTTCAGAAGGTTAATGTCATACTTACCGCTATTCAGTCCAAACAGGGGGAGCTCCATCAGAAAACCTTCGAGCCTTTCACTTAATTTTGGGTGGTCACCTAATTTAGCAAAGACTGACTCGAACTTTTTGAGTAAAAGCTCATACGATTTAGCAGCTATTTCATGGAGATAGTCCAACATTTCATTTACGAGGACCTGTGGATCACCGGTGGTGATGAAACATTTAGGGGTGTCGAACCCAGGGACATTAGAGGCGACCGCACAGGAGAGGGGGACGTGTCTGGCCATGAAGGTCGTCGACTTTGAATCAGCCGGTAAATTTTCATTGGAGAAGAAAGATTCCATATCGTAGCACGCTCTGAAGAGAAAAAATAAAATTTGCGTCCACGTCAAACCCGTGGTCTTACGGAGCGGTAAGTATGACATTAACCTTCTGAAACCTTATTTGGTACGGTATTTCCTTGATCGGGAGGCTAACCCATTCAAGTTTATAGTCAAAAGAAATAATAATTTTATGTGCATAGCGACAGAAAGACTGAAATTCATCGACGTCTCCAACTTTCTGGTCCCAGGAGTAAGCTACGCGAAATATTTGGCCTCGTTTGGGATAGAAGAGACAAAAGGATTTTTTTCATATGAGTATCTGACCGACCTGGGAAAGCTAAATGAGACAGCCCTACCACCGCATGAAGCCTTTTTCTCAAAGCTTAAAAACCGTAACATTTCCGAAGCAGAATACGCCGTTTGCCAGAAAGCGTGGACCGACAATAAAATGACTACCCTGAGAGATTTTCTAATTTGGTACAACATCAAAGACATGTCTCCCTTTCTACAAGCCCTGGACAAACAAGTAGCCTTTTATGCCAAGTTAAATATAGACATGTGTAAACAAGCCATCTCCGTCCCCGGCATTACTCTACAGTACCTATTCAACACCATGAATAAAGATGTTTCTTTTGTTTTGTTTTCGAAGAAGGAGGAGAAGGTGCACAAGTTGTTACGAGATAACGTGGTGAGTGGGCCGAGTATCATTTTTCATCGTTACCACGAAGTCAACGAGACCCGTATCAGGGGTAATAAGCTAGTAAAAAGCATTAAAGGATTTGATGCGAATGCATTATACCTTTGGTCTCTTATGAAAGATATGCCATCAGATTTCCCCATATATCAAAGCCGCGAGGATGGGTTTAGAGCACACAGATTACACAAATACACACGTCAGAGTCGCGAGTGGTTAACCTGGGTGTCACACAACAACAACATAGATTAAAAAACCCAATTCAATAGTCACGAGATGCAGCTTGGTGATCGACATATTCGCGTAGATGGGTGGGATAAAAAGAATACAACAGCTTACCACTTCCATGGGTGTGTGTTCCACGGGCACCCCTCTTGCCGTCTAACTGCTGGGAAAACGATTAATCCTGTCAATAAAAAACCGTTAGTCGAACTATACCAGAACACGTGTGACATCCACACATATCTAGAAAAAACTGTTGGGGTGACAGTTAAGGTTATTTGGGAATGTGAGTGGCAGAGATTAAAGAGGTCAAACACAACCATCAAGTGTTTCTTGCGGGAAACGTTTCCACCATCAGAACTTCCTTGGGGATCGTTGAGTGAAAACCAGATCATCGAGGCTGTAAAAAGTGACACATTTTTCGGTTTGGTTGAGTGCGATATTGAGACCCCGGTTGATTTACAAGAGTCCTTTGCCGAAATGCCCCCTATTTTCAAGAACACGGAAGTGTCGAGAGACGATATTGGGGAGTTTATGAAAGAATACGCCATAAAAAATAAACTATTGAGTACCCCACGACGGACGTTGATCAGTAGTTATTTCGGGAAGAAAATTTTATTAGCCACCCCGCTTTTAAAGTGGTATCTAGCGCATGGGTTAGTCGTTACACACATCTACCAGACAATAGAATATCGACCGGTTAGTTGTTTTAAACAATTTGGGGAAGCAGTCTCTAATGCCCGCCGTCAAGGGGACAAAAATCCGGCCGAATCTATTACAGCCGACACTATGAAGTTGTTAGGTAACGCCGCTTACGGCAAAACGTTAACCAATAAAGCCAAACATACCGATGTCTCCTACTGCCAGGGAAAAGACACTACCAAACTAATCAATAACCCCAGGTTCAAAAGCATGACTGGTATTACAGATGATCTCTTCGAAGTAGAAACCCTAAAAAAGAAAACTGTCTGGGATCTACCTCTACAGATTGGGTTCTTTGTCTACCAGTAAGCCAAGTTGCGCATGTTAGCATTTTATTATGACTTTCTCGACAAATTTATCTCTAAAGAAGACTACCAACTCACTGAAATGGATACTGACTCTCTCTACTTGGCCCTTAGCGCTGACTCACTCTCTGAGGTGGTTAGACCACATCTACGAGAAGAATGTGACAAAGTCTGCAATCAGTGGTTCCCGTCTGAAGTTTGACCTGTTCATAGTACTACTACATGTCAGGACTGTATGGATATCAAAGCTTATGAAAAGAGAACCCCCGGGCTTTTCAAACTAGAGTACGAAGGCAAGGGGATGGTCTCATTGTGTAGTAAGACGTATATTTGTGTTGGAGATTATGATAAAATCAGTACCAAAGGTCTGACCAAAAACCACAACACTCATCTAAACAAGGACACATTTTTAGAAGTACTAAACACCCAAACACCGAGTGGGGGAACCAATATAGGCTTCAAAACACAAGACTGTGCAGTGTATACATACACACAACATCGTAATTCACTGTCATATCTCTATATAAAAAGAAAGGTTGCCAGTGATAATATCTCGACTATGCCATTACTTATTTAATATGCATTGTTTGTCTATTTATATTTTATTAAAATTATTATGTACCTTACTTGAGTCGTTTTTGTTTTCTTTAATGTTGTTTTATGTCGTATTTTTTATGTCGTACCTACAATTACTTGACCACCACCTCTGACCACCACATCTGATGAGTCACTTCACAACGCCACCTCTGACCCACGCCTACTTAAAAACCTGAAGAGTTATCGCCCTTTGAGGCGCAAAAGCGATGTGCGTCTCAAATTCGCGTGCTTTAGCCCCACTTACACTACTTGACGCTCCTTATAAGGATTGAAAGTAGGGTTGAATTGAGCCAGATCATTGGATAGTGAGGTCCCGGCCTGGCAAGCTGGAAACCCGCCGGAAAGTAGTTGTCACTTGTCAAAAAGTTGTCATAGGAACAAGTCTCTTTCATGACCTAGGGGAGGTTTTCCTAATGCCCAATTTCGCTCTCTGTGCCACCGGTAAGCTTGTGAATTCATTTTAAATGCTATGATGTGCTTCTAGTTGCTTATATGAAACACGTATTATTAGTGTCATATGTGGATTGTAAAAATATTAGATCAGCGCCTAATTGAGAGGATAGCCTGACTCGCTCGCCTTCTGCAGAAATGACATGCCTATTCTGCTGGAAAGTTTTGTAATGTTTAGCCTTTCGCCTGCTGTGAGTAGTTTTCTGTATGCATGTGAATGTTATATCACTCTCATTGCATATTTGCAATTTCCCATGTGCTGTAGGACTGTTCCTTATGGACGCATATTATTGCATAATCTTCCTCCAAATGTGGCAGGTTATTGAGTCTGTGTTTTACAACCCCTATGTTTAGATTGTGTGATTAACATGTGACCTTTTTCATGAATATTTTGGAGGATTTGAGGGAAGAGCATGTTGTTCCCATCAGATTTATTTCTCAGTAAGAAGCATCATATACCCATCTGTCTGCAGGAATTGCCCTAACCGCCAGCATGGCACGATTACTGGTGACGACTTAGGGAAAATTTTATGTTCAGTGACTTGCTAAAAGCGTTCTTATAAATGAAATAGAGAAATGCTAGAGAAACTAGCAAGCATGTACAACAACGGTATAGGGAGTGCTTGCATCAAGGAGAAGTGGTTACACAGCTATCTGATTCCCTTGCCGAAGCCTGGCAAAGACCACACAAAAATTCGGGGATATCGAGTAATAACCATGCAGAATACAATAGGCAAGCTGCTGGAGAAGTTAATTGCCAGAAAAATATTAAGCCAGCTAGAGAAGCAATGTGTTTTCCCACCTACCCTGGGAGGGTACCGACCCAAAAGAGAAACCTTGGCCAATGCAGCAGTTTTTGCCCATGATGTCTATGAAGGTTTCCACTCAGGCATTGACACCTTTGCTGCAGCGATTGATCTTTAGGACTCGTACAACATAGTACCATTGGATTTTCCATTGCTTCAGCTTCTTGAACTCAAGATATGTCCGTTCCTCCTTAGTTGGATCACCACAGTCCTCTTCCAACGGAAAATAGTTTTTAGATGTGGCAGTTGGATTTCGGAACCAACAACAATATATCCTGGCCTACCACTGGGATCAACATTATCTCCGGTACTGTTCAACGCCTACACTGTGAGCATCACCAGCGAGCAGATCACTGGACCGGGGAGGACATTGTCAGATGTCAACAATGTTTTAGTGTATCGTCAGGGTAAGGATAGAGACAAGGTTCCTGTGGAACTGCAAACCAAACTCAATCGCATAAGTACTTGGTGTGTTGAAGCTGTAAGTACTTGGTGTGTTGATGCTGGGGCAATGGTCAACCCGACAAAGGCAACAGTGACATGATTCTCTATGAATAATCATATTGTCAACACTCCAACACCAACTGTTAATCGGTGTTCAAAGACTGTGGAAAGAACGCTGGCAATGAATTACCTGGGGATATGTTTTGATCGAAGCCTTGCTTATAATGAAACCAGGTGATAACAACGGCCAAGCGGGGTTTGGCTGCGATGCGGATAATGGCGGCAGCAAACTGTTAGCACCTATGCCTCCTATATGAGGGGCTGGTCATGTCTGTTTTTGAGAATGCGATGGCGATCCTGACTCTCAGCCGTAAGCAGATAGAAAGGATGGAAAGGATACAAAATGAAGCTATGCGCATTATTCTTGGATGTACAAGAGATACAGCATGCAGGGTGATGCTCTGCCTTCTTGATTTTCCAACCATTGAAGACAGACTAGAAATTTGCAGAGCACGTACCTACCTCAGAGATAACGCAAACACAACATCTACTGCATAGTGGAATTAGGAAGGTGAAGGGCAGCAGTTTAAAAAGAGGAAGGTCGTGGTTGGGTCAAGCCGAAGACATTCTTCAACAGGTGTGTTCACTGAAGGACTTAGAACCTGGTGAGGAGTGGGTACAAGTGCCAACAGATTTATGTACGTCCTTTTCAGTTTGCATTCAACTAGACAGAAAATGCAGACAAGAAAATCCGGCTGCTGTGGAGACGGAAGTACAAGCGTTGATTTTCGAGAATTCGTTAGACGGTGATGCTGTCATTTACACAGATGGGTCGGTCGTCCGACATGTGAGAAGCTCATGGGCCTTTACAGCGCAGGCCGGAGGGAGACATGTGAAGGAGGACTCTGGTGCTTTATTTTTTGAGACCACAAGTAGCCTCAATGTGGAAGTCATGGCAGTAAGTAAAGCAATAACATGGCTCGATACACAGACATTCAATAGGGCATGTTTTCTTAGCAACTCAATGAGCATGCTCAATAGGATAGAGACGGGGTGGATCCAAAGAGAGTGGTTTCTGTCTCTGGGGCGGTCTCGGCTGGCAAAGATTAGTTTCATCTTCGTGCCTGGGCATGCAGGAGTACAAGGAAATGATCGGGCTGACAAGCTCGCAGGTAAGGCTAATGTGGTGGACGTGCCATGGACCAGGCTGACATTCTGAATGCTCTATGAGAAGTAAGACTTTCGAGAGAACCAAGTGATGACTGCGAATCTACAACCATGGTCAGACTGCGAGAATAGCAAATTAAAAGAGGTGTGGCCAAACAAGAACACTACGCAGGAAGCCAAAGCAAACAGATAAACAAACACAGAACTGGTGTCGTTAGCCACTATACGCTGCGGGATTTGCTGAGGAGAGGATCTGAGCACTTATGGACTGAATGGTTCGATGTGCAATGAGGATGATCTGTCGACTGACTAACTAACTTATAAATGCCATAATGCATTTAGTTCTGAAGTAGGCCCTTCTTCTTCTTGATGCAATGGGTGAGTTTTACAGACAGCTTTCTAAAACCCCTGGCTCCTATGAGTCAGGTGAGGGAAGATCAGTGTATTTTGTGTTCGAATCGATGCTCATGCCCTTATATATATCTATTAGATGACTCTCATGCGAATTCATGGAATGGTCATAATTGTTTTTCTCAGTTGTGTGTGGTCTAACATTTAAAATGTAGACTCAGGATTGTTTCTTTAACTGCTGGGGGAGAGGTTGAATTGTGCCTAGTGGAACTGGGCAGGTGAATTAATGGTGATGGAGATAAGGATGGTGTTGTGAACCGAGTCTTACATGAGGGGAATAAAGACTCGGCTTTGTAATATAGACGTGGGATGATCATATATATCATCATGACTTTGTCTCAATATGCTGTATGTCATCACGCCTTTGTCTTATTGTGATGCCATTGTCCCACCAAGATGCCCGTGTCTTAATTGGATGACATCTGAACTTGAGGCATCTGTCTCAATAGGAGGGCCATGTCACAACCGGATGCCTATCAAAACCTTCTTTGTTCCATTGAAACTGTCACAACATGACACCTTGGTCTAATCTCTATGATCTTATCTTATTCTGCTGTCCTGGTCTGGTAGTAGTTTATATCATTGTGACATCATAACATCAAGGGGGAGTAGGTGTTGTTGGTTTCTTTTGCAATGACATTTGATCTTATACAAATGTGTACATAAGGGATTTTGCATCTTTTGTCAGTAGTGAGTTGTATGGTGGAGTGGGGTTTGTTACCTTAGTATCTCGCTTTAGTCTTCTTTATTGTAGACTTGCAGGCTTTTCGTATTTCTTCTGTTTCCATTTTCCTTGACACTTTGACACTCAGTCCTCTTATCATATTTACTAATTCTATATGGGATCCTTTCTGCTTATACACACCTGCTAATGTATTTACTAATATTCACCAATGTAATTGCTGACGTAAATGTATACACAAATGTCAATGTGTACATCAATATCAGCCTATATTCAGTAATATCAAAAACTGTCATATATATATATATATATATATATATATATATATATATATATATATATATATATATATATATATATATATATATATATATATATATATGTTCGGTTTTGGCAGCGGCAGTAAGTAGCTGTGTAGCCATTCCTCTTTGAGCTGACCCCTCTTGATACTTGTGTTGAATTCTCTGGCCAGTTCTTCCATGTCATTATCTGACATCACCAGTAGGTCACCATATCTAATGCCGTCTGGGCCTGGGGCGGTGTTAGGTGCTTTCTTGAGCATCGCACGTATTGTTTCAGCTGTGATTATGCATTCTTCGTCTGTCCCGAACCCCTCGCACAACTGAGAGAGTGTCGTTGAGGTCCTTTGTCTGGCGGGTTCTTATTTATGGTAAGTCTGCTCTATGTTGCGTGCAAGAAGGGCCTTACCTTTATCCGCATCTGACTTTTTCCGTATGAGGTCTGTGCCTTGAAAGTCTGGAATACCCTTACGTTGTGCAGCACCGTTCATGCTCTTATGGAGGCGCCAGAATGTCGTAAGAGATCGCTCGGAGCACACCTTCCTGCAGAACTCGTCTCATTTCTCGGCCTTGACCTGTTTGGCGTAGGATTTGAATAAAGTCATCGTCTTATGGACCTCAGTCTTCAGGTTCGCCAACTCAGTCTGTGGCATGTTAGCCTTTCTGGCTTTTTGCCAGTCTTTGACAGCCTGCCTCTTTCCCAGCCATGCCTTCTCGACATCTCCATTCCACCATGGTGGCTGCAACCATCTTTCTTGTCTCCTGCGGGAGGAAGTTAGTTTTCTTCTTCTGATCTTGCTTATGGCGTCTTGACCAGTGTTGTCGTACGGGAATGCATTTGTCTTGTTTCCTTGACTCCTGGCCCTGTCTTTCTCGATCAGGATGATACAAGGGTAGTGGTCACTTTCGTGGTATCCTAGTGTGCCACACCGGCACCTTGGTGCGATGGTGGCGACACCAGGGCCAAGTTAATGACGCTCTTAGAGCAACTGGTCGAGTGGCTATTCTAGTGACCTTCCCATCATTCAGACAGATTAGGGCAGCAGATGCCAGGGCGTCCACCAGATCTTCTTCCTGTCTATTGGTGATGCAATTCCCCCATTGACTGCCTCTGGCATTGAAGTCCCCACAGTAGATGATATGCCTTCTTTCATCCATATCGAACACATTCTGCCATTGTCGCACGTCGACCTTCCCATTTCGCGCATAATCGTTCACGATTACAAGCTGCACTGGCGTCATTATTCTTAATGCCTGCACTTGCATGGCATCACTGTTCCAGGCGGACATATCGATCTCAGACACCAGTATGTTGTCGCGGACCAGAATGGCCTGTCCGAGGTGCCGCCTGTTAAAGAAGCCCTGAAACCCAGCGACATTGACTGTTCCGTCGCCGAGCTGTGTTTCTTGTAAGACTACAATATCGTTTCCGTAGAGTAGTTTCTCAAGAATGGGTCGGCGTTGACTAAATGATGCACAGTTCCAGTACAGTACTCGAACGTGTCCGATGCCCAATCTGTCACATTTTAATCGCTTTCTGTGAGCGCCTGCCCTCTTACCACGCTGTGGTCGTCATTTTAGGCTTAACTATCGCCACCGGGAGCCGATGATACGCCGAAGTGAGTCTGGGGGCGCGTGCACGAACTCCGTTGCACGGTTCGAACTCCATTTCACTTCGAAAAACACTTAATCCAAACACATTTCGGAAAAACACGTTCCATTTTAAGGGACGAAGAAATGTCCCGCATCTTGCTCCAAGGGAACTCACTCTGTGTGTTAGTTATTTTTGACTAATGTATTGCATTCTGGTTGTAGTGTCTTGTATGTATGCAATGACACGGACCTTTAAGGTAACATTCCTTGAATGTTTCCAACCGAACCACACTGTGTGTAGTACTTTCTATCATGCTAAGTGATTATTATCTTCTTAGATATGACTATCTTGGATACTATCACACTCAGATGATGGATGAGTGATGGTTAGATGACATTTATATTATACTATTTCATGATCACTCACTTGATGATATGATGATGATTAGTTGTTTATTACAATGGATTGATGATAATGAAATGCCTAAATTAACTTTTCAGTGCCTTTTTTTGGCGCTGTCTGGTGTAGCAGTTTCGCAGACTTTATGTTTCGTTCGCGTTGTAGGTCTTCTGGTGTCACTTCATGTTCACCTGGTCTATCGGTCTACTAGTTCTGCTTCCCCTGGTACAAACTTCTGATAGATCACTCGGTTATTCGAAGTTCATCTTCTAACTTCCATCATTCACACAATCTGGCAATTTACAATATGTTAAAAATATGTACATATCTGAAGTAACTTTAACTTAATTCAAGAAAGTAAATTGTCAAATTGTTTGATGCGACTTGTAAACATTTTATTCAGAAATTCAGAAATTTGAAATTTATATCCGGAGCACTGTGTAACTCCATTTTAACAATTATACAAACAGATTGTTACAGTCTTACAGTCTTTGATTGATGTTACTATAGTCTACTTAGCAAGTCTCCTGTCATGGAATGCCGCCTTTACATCCCAGAAAATATTTCGGTTCACTTTTGATGGACCATGTAGAGAAGTTACAGAAGAAGGAATTAAATTCTCTATAATAAAGAATGCTGGGAATGGAGAAAATAACCCAGAATTCTTAATAACACCACACAGACATGCAGTGTTAAACGGACCGCGACTGCGAATGGCAAGTAAAATCTGCCCAGGCATGACGCAAGCAACCTCGGGCTGTAAACATGCCAAGTCCAGCGGATCACACACTCAGTAGAGTGTGAAACAGACCTTGTAAACCATTCCGACTGGATCCAGAAATGAGGTGTTGGGTGTCTGACAGAGGCAATTAAAACTGGGCCTGTGGACTTTGTACCAGACAGATAGGTGCAAGATGTGAACTCACTGCTTGATAAGACTTCCCGGGCTAAACCGTGTCAGACTGACTGGGACCTCTCAACCAGACAAGGTGTGAAAGTCTGACTGACTAGAGACTGCCCATGGTCACAGGTGTGAAGGCCAGTTCAGAATGAATTTATGACTGGACATGTTGGGAGATAATGAGTCTGCACTGTAGAGATGTGTGAAACAGATCCAATGAGGCAATTAAACAGGACTATGGGGAATTGAAATAAACACACAATGAACCAGACAGGGGGAGGGGCGCCAAAGAGATTAATAACGCTTGGAGTACTTAGTTAAATAGGCTAGGCTTGTAGGATTCAAGTCAGAATAAGTCTGACTTCTGAACAGGTAGGCAGGCAGCTCAGTGTTTTGTAGTCATATGTATGATTCTGCTGTTGCTAGACTTCACTAGGAAAGTTATTTCTTAGTAAATAGTCAAGTCTGTTAGATGTATGTACTGATTTTCAGTCTACGTCTGACCTAGGGTATTTCAAGCAATATCATTGTCTCAGGTTACTTGAGTGTGCACTATTCTTTCTCAGTTCAGTGTACAATATCATAGTGCTTTATGTGTTCTTAGTCTGAGAAGTAGGAACCTTATGTTAAGCAGATCTTGGCTATTCTCTAGAAACTTTTGATTGTCATGTGTATTAGTATTTGCTTGTCATTTCTTTGTAAACTAGCCTAGTTGCCTTTTGGTGTGTGCATTTGTTGTACAGAGTATAGTTAACTGACTATTTCTTTAATTCTTACCACAGTCATAGCTAAGTAGGGTTTGCTCTGAGTATCATTATATGTCCATTTTGAAGTAATATAATGTATGTGTATTGGATGTTTGATATAGTTGAATTGTCATATGCATACTTTTGTTATACTTTGGACATGCACTTAAAAATCTACCTCAGCTAACCTTATCCTTTCCACTCCTTGGCGAATATCTAGCACAGCTAATTACATTTTGTTACGAGCCACTTGTAGCTGTACGCTTGGATATTCATGGGCTTAATCTGTAGTTCAGCCAGATAGATGTTGTCCTTAGTCAATTTGGGACTATTTGGGGTTGCTCGCCAGTGAATAATATTTTCATCTAGGCGGTGGCAATCCCAACTTCTGACATCTCCTAAGTTGTTGACTTTTCCTGGAATATGACAGATGTCGAAGTCGTAGTCTTGTAAAAGAGGAGACCATCTATGTGTACATGAATTTTTTGGATGTCCTTCTTTGAAGATTTTCAGAGGTTTGTTGTCAGAAAGCATTAAGAATTTCTTTCCGAGTAAGTATTTATAACATTTGTTGATGCTTTCTTTAAGAGCGAGAGCTTCAAGCTCAGTCACAGTATATTTATTTTGTGTGTCAGACAGCTTTTGCTAAAGTAAAGGACAGGATTTAGTCGTCTTTCATGATGTCGAAGTAGGATAGCTGATATTGCATAAGAACTTGCATCAGTCAGTAATATGAAATCCTCTGTTATGTCTGGTAATTTAAGGATTGGTTGGTTACTGAAAAGTTTCTTAATTTGTTCTAGAAGTTCGTTGTGTTTGTCCGTCCATTTGATTTTTGTAGCTTGCCCTTTCTTAAATAGTTCTGAAAAAGTAGCTGTTATGTCACAAAGCAAAGCCGCCATAGGATGATAGTCATTTATCTGTCTCAACACACTCCTACATTTTTTCCTTGGTGTCGGTATCTTTAATAATTTAGAAGTTTGATAACCAAACTTGGGTTTGTTTTCCATATTATTCCTTATTAATAAAATAGGACAATAGGACAATGGGATGGGGGGTTTAAAAGACAAAAATGGGAATATGATAAATATCAATGAGGAAATGTGCAACACATGGAAAGAATATTTTTTGAATTACTAAATTATGAAGCTCCAAGTAACACTTTCCCACAGGAAGAGGTTCTAATAGTGTGAACCACAAATTGAAGAACCTACATTTGAAGAAATCCTATATGTAATCACACGACTTAAAAACAATAAGGCAACTGGGACTGGTGGAATTGCTGCTGAATTTATAAAGGCAGGTGGCCATGCATTACATCTAAAGCTATACGAACTAATAATAAAAATCTGGAGGACAGAAGAATTACCCCATGACTGGAAAGAGTCATTATTGATACCTATCTTTAAGAAAGGAGACAATTTCCAATGTGAAAATTATAGAGGAATATCACTACTGTCCACAAGCTATAAGATACTATCTGCAGTATTACTAAATAGACTAAAACCATATTCAGAAGACATATTAGGTGACTACCAGGCGGGTTTTAGACAAAACAGATCAACAATAGATCAGATATTTATCTTACGACAAATAGCCGAGAAAAATTGGGAATATAAAAGAGATCTCCATAACATTTTTGTGGATTTTAAAAAGGTTTATGATAGTGTCCATAGGAATAGTCTATGGAATGGAATGCTATGCAGGAATTTGGAATACTAAGGAATTTAATCAACATGACCAGACTATGCATGGAAGATACTCATAATATAGCAACATATAAAGGCAGGAAATCAGACCCTTTCCAAATAACATCTGGCTTGAAACAGGGTGATGCACTATCGCCGCTACTCTTCAATCTGGCTCTAGAGAAAGTTGTAAGGAAGGTAAAGGAGGAATGTGATATTGGAGGAACATCCAAGCTGCTTGGTTATGCAGATGATATATATATTATAGGGCAAAGTGAACAAAAGACATTGGAAATATTGACTCACTTAAGGGGAAAAAAGCCCAACAGATGGGGCTGGTTATCAACCACGTTAAGACAGAATATATGGTAATTTCAAGAGATGGAATGGCTAAAAACTCTGGCCACATACAAATAGATAATATGACCATTAAAAGAACGGAAATATACAAATAAATGGGTACAATCTTCAACTGCTCCAACATCATAAGGGAAGAAATACAAACTAGAATCAACTCTGGAAATAAGATATACTATGCACTACAACATCTACTAAAATCAAATGCGCTATCTCGTAACACCAAAATCACAATATACAAAACACTGATCAGACCAGTTGTGCTGTATGGCTCTGAAACCTATAGTACAACGAAAGGAGACGAAGCCTTGTTACAAACCTTTGAGAACAAAATTTTAAGACGCATCTTTGGACCCATTAGGGATACACAAAGTGGAGAGTGGAGAAGAAGAAGTAACAAAGACATTTATGATCTGTTTAAGTCCCCGCTAATCACTGGTATCATGAAGGCTAATAGACTACAATGGCTGGGGCGTATAGAAAGAATGGAAGAAAATAGGGAAACAAAACTCGCTTACACTCAGGAAATAAATGACCGTAGACCCCGAGGTAGACCAAGAAGACGATGGAGAGATAATACATATACAGACCTACAAGCACTTGGAATCAACGACTGGCAAGAGAATGTCCACCAGAGAGACGAATGGAGACGGATTGTATCTGCAGCAAAGAACCTCAATGGCTCGGAACGCTGAAGAAGAAGAAGAAGAAGAAGAAGAAGAAGAAGAAGAAGAGAAGAAGAAGAAGAGAAAAGAAGAAGAAGAAGAAGAAGAAGAAGAAGAAGAAGAAGAAGAAGAATAAGAAGAAAAATAGGACAATGGGAAGTGAAATACATTTTAAATTTTGTTGACCGATATTCTTTCTTGAACTTGCTATATGTCTTTTCTGAATTTATGTTTCTAATATTATGTGTTGCGTTTGTTGACTCAAAATGTTAGAGTTGTAAGACAGATGTATGTATTACTATTTAGTATTTTTAAGGAGGTGCTAAGGAGTTTAAGCTGCTTTCTGTGTTCACACTTTAGTGTATACAACTATATTGTGATGTATTTCCTGGCGTGTGAATACATGTGTTTAACAACCCATTCAACCCAGTTGACTAACCATTCACCATGGGTGATATTTGAAGTTATTAGCATCATAATGTGCAATATGAATATAGCATTAACCTTCCATTTATCGGGTGTTATTGAATTTATTTGTTGTTTCTCAATAAAATTTAATTTACTCTTGGCTGGTGTTGTGAATTTTAATTTAGATTCCTGTGTTATTTGTTGGTTCGTTTGGATGATTTCATTTGGAGAAGAAAGACCCTCTGAATTTGTTTGATTATGTTGTTCCATCATCATCGAACTTTGTGAAATTCGAGGCGTTGTAGATTTTGTAAACATTAGAGTGCACCCTACCTGTTCGAACAGGATAAGGTAATAGCTCCGTTATCCGAGACTTATAGGTTATGTCAATAACTTGCTTATCCTTGTCGAGACAAGTTAACTTGATGGAAATCTGTTTGTAATGTTATGTCATGTTTATGTTGTGTACTGACGTCTTTAGTTACTGTCAGTGGGAGTTGTCTGTTGTCTGATGGATCTGTACTTCTGTACAGTGGGTAACCTGTTGTGTAACCTGCCTATCTTCTTCTTTACCTTTGAGTTGCATTCTCGTACATGCATTAGTTTGCACACACCTCATCTCCCACTGTATTGCTTCTTCTTCTGTGCGATCTTTTACATGTGGGATGTTACAAGTCATCAACCCTGCACATGGGTTAGGACATTACAGCTGCGCATAGTCTTCCTTCATAATAGGAACAAGTATGGAGACTACATGCAATATTATATCTCTCTATCTGTTCCTTCCGAATGTTCTGCAGGTAACACTTCTGCCTGTATAGTCTTTCCTATGTACCAGTCTTTGATCTACCCCTACTATGGATGCGATAGTGTCTCTAACACATGTTGTTTGCGATCCATTAACCCATACTTGGTGGGCTTGGTAAGCTCAAATTTTGGGTTTGTTTCTGGGTCCGGTCAAGGATATGCACTACTGATGAGCTCAAACGAGAGTGAAACTCGAGTATAGTGTTTCCAAATTGACGTGGACAAGGCCTTAGGTTCGTACCGGAATACGATCAGCGTTGCCAGTTGTGGGTTGTGCTCATACAATGATACATTTTACATAAACCAAATCATTGAAATGGGATTTCATACAGAAGAAGCTTTCTCACTGTGGGTTGAAAGAACATATTATTCTCTGTAGTGATTGTTAAATGATACTCATTTAACATAAGGATGCCTATAGAGTTGAGGATTTATTTATTTATTAATTTTATGTCATTGGGGATTGATTTGTTTGGGGAAACACCAAATGGTGTACACTGAATGCTGTCATTCATGTGTTTGTAGTAGATGGACGGGTATGCCATATCCACATGCCAGATTGAGTAAACACTCAACATTTTCTCAATACATTGTTAGGTTGAAACCTGGAGTTTGTGTTAATAGCTTGTGGAAGTTTTGTTAAAAAGTGGTGTTCACAATTGTTATGTAATAATATGTTACAGTTGGGTTTTGATCATGGTGAGGAGGGATCCATACACATAAACACATTATAATTCTATATGGAGTGGGTTTTCTTCCTCTTATGTGTCTATTGTAGATTTCCCTGATCATTTCACTTTCCAAAGGATGTAACTTGGTCGTTCCTCTGTAGGATGAGACAAATACTGCCTTGACACCATCTCCCACTGGTCTAACAATGTCACCATTACGAGTCAGGTAGACCCAGTTAGCTGTGTTGAGTTCTGTAGTCATCTTCGGAATGAGCTAATGGTACCTGCTTCGTGTTTAAATACTAGTGTGTAAATCGATTATATCGTCTCAGCTGCATTACGTATGGCGCGACTAGTCGACTTACTACATGATCTTTGACCCGTTGTAGGCTTGATAGAGAATGCGGGTCATGCTCGCTCCGTGCTTTGTCATCAGGATGAAATAGTGTAGAGGACACAGGCGTTGCTTAACACATCTTGTAGGACACGGATATTATACATGAGTGTTGTGTCTGAATGATGATCAATAAACTTGTACAGGTCGCTTTGTAAGGGTGGCAGACCAAATGAGTCAAAGTACTCACGTTTGCCTGATCCATCATAGCACATAGCACCCCAATGGGAACCAGGTTTATCATTAGGATCAGTGTTTACGATCAAGGCCGCTGGTCTACTTCTATCCAGGTGTCTGGGTAGCTGATCTCGAGCGCATACTCTGACCTGTAATCGTCGAACATACGTATCAGATAATAGTATTCTGGTAATCTGTTGTCCGTCCATTTGATTTTTGTAGCTTGCCCTTTCTTAAATAGTTCTGAAAAAGTAGCTGTCATGTCACAAAGCAAAGCCGCCATAGGATGATAGTCATTTATCTGTCTCAACACACTCCTACATTTTTTCCTTGGTGTCGGTATCTTTAATAATTTAGAAGTTTGATAACCAAACTTGGGTTTGTTTTCCATATTATTCCTTATTAATAAAATAGGACAATAGGACAATGGGATGGGGGGTTTAAAAGACAAAAATGGGAATATGATAAATATCAATGAGGAAATGTGCAACACATGGAAAGAATATTTTGTTGAATTACTAAATTATGAAGCTCCAAGTAACACTTTCCCACAGGAAGAGGTTCTAATATGTGAACCACAAATTGAAGAACCTACATTTGAAGAAATCCTATATGTAATCACACGACTTAAAAACAATAAGGCAACTGGGACTGGTGGAATTGCTGCTGAATTTATAAAGGCAGGTGGCCATGCATTACATCTAAAGCTATACGAACTAATAATAAAAATCTGGAGGACAGAAGAATTACCCCATGACTGGAAAGAGTCATTATTGATACCTATCTTTAAGAAAGGAGACAATTTCCAATGTGAAAATTATAGAGGAATATCACTACTGTCCACAAGCTATAAGATACTATCTGCAGTATTACTAAATAGACTAAAACCATATTCAGAAGACATATTAGGTGACTACCAGGCGGGTTTTAGACAAAACAGATCAACAATAGATCAGATATTTATCTTACGACAAATAGCCGAGAAAAATTGGGAATATAAAAGAGATCTCCATAACATTTTTGTGGATTTTAAAAAGGTTTATGATAGTGTCCATAGGAATAGTCTATGGAATGGAATGCTATGCAGGAATTTGGAATACCAAGGAAGTTAATCAACATGACCAGACTATGCATGGAAGATACTTATAATATAGTAACATATAAAGGCAGGAAATCAGACCCTTTCCAAATAACATCTGGCTTGAAACAGGGTGATGCACTATCGCCGCTACTCTTCAATCTGGCTCTAGAGAAAGTTGTAAGGAAGGTAAAGGAGGAATGTGATATTGGAGGAACATCCAAGCTGCTTGGTTATGCAGATGATATAGATATTATAGAGAAAAATGAACAAAAGACATTGGAAATATTGACTCACTTAAAGGGAAAAAGCCCAACAGATGGGGCTGGTTATCAACCAAGATAAGACAGAATATATGGTAATTTCAAGAGATGGAATGACTAAAAACTTTGGCTACATAGAAATAGATAATATGACCATTAAAAGAACGGAAACATACAAATACATGGGTACAATCTTCAACTGCTCCAACATCATAAGGGAAGAAATACAAACTAGAATCAACTCTGGAAATAAGATATACTATGCACTACAACATCTACTAAAATCAAATGCGCTATCTCGTAACACCAAAATCACAATATACAAAACACTGATCAGACCAGTTGTGCTGTATGGCTCTGAAACCTGGAGTACAACGAAAGGAGACGAAGCCTTGTTACAAACCTTTGAGAACAAAATTTTAAGACGCATCTTTGGACCCATTAGGGATACACAAAGTGGAGAGTGGAAAAGAAGAAGTAACAAAGACATTTATGATCTGTTTAAGTCCCCGCTAATCACTGGTATCATGAAGGCTAATAGACTACAATGGCTGGGGCAGTATAGAAAGAATGGAAGAAAATAGGGAAACAAAACTCGCTTACACTCAGGAAATAAATGACCGTAGACCCCGAGGTAGACCAAGAAGACGGTGGAGAGATAATACATATACAGACCTACAAGCACTTGGAATCAACGACTGGCAAGAGAAGGTCCACCAGAGAGACGAATGGAGACGGATTGTATCTGCAGCAAAGAACCTCAATGGCTCGGAACGCTGAAGAAGAAGAAGAAGAAGAAGAAGAAGAAGAAGAAGAAGAAGAAGAAGAAGAAGAAGAAGAAGAAGAAGAAGAAGAAGAAGAAGAAGAAGAAGAAGAAGAAGAAGAAGAAGAAGAAAAATAGGACAATGGGAAGTGAAATACATTTTAAATTTTGTTGACCGATATTCTTTCTTGAACTTGCTATATGTCTTTTCTGAATTTATGTTTCTAATATTATGTGTTGCGTTTGTTGACTCAAAATGTTAGAGTTGTAAGACAGATGTATGTATTACTATTTAGTATTTTTAAGGAGGTGCTAAGGAGTTTAAGCTGCTTTCTGTGTTCACACTTTAGTGTATACAACTATATTGTGATGTATTTCCTGGCGTGTGAATACATGTGTTTAACAACCCATTCAACCCAGTTGACTAACCATTCACCATGGGTGATATTTGAAGTTGTTAGCATCATAATGTGCAATATGAATATAGCATTAACCTTCCATTTATCGGGTGTTATTGAATTTATTTGTTGTTTCTCAATAAAATTTAATTTACTCTTGGCTGGTGTTGTGAATTTTAATTTAGATTCCTGTGTTATTTGTTGGTTCGTTTGGATGATTTCATTTGGAGAAGAAAGACCCTCTGAATTTGTTTGATTATGTTGTTCCATCATCATCGAACTTTGTGAAATTCGAGGCGTTGTAGATTTTGTAAACATTAGAGTGCACCCTACCTGTTGAACAGGATAAGGTAATAGCTCCGTTATCCGAGACTTATAGGTTATGTCAATAACTTGCTTACCTTGTCGGGACAAGTTAACTTGATGGAAATCTGTTTGTAATGTTATGTCGTGTTTATGTTGTGGACTGACGTCTTTAGTTACTGTCAGTGGGAGTTGTCTGTTTTCTGATGGATCCGTACTTCTGTCAGTGGGTAACCTGTTGTGTAACCTGCCTATCTTCTTCTTTACCTTTGAGTTGCATTCTCTACATGCATTAGTTGGCACACACCTCATCTCCCACTGTATTGCTTCTTCTTCTGTGCGATCTTTTACATGTGGGATGTTACCAGTCATCAACCCTGCACATGGGTTAGACAATTCAGCTGCGCATAGTCTTCCTTCAGAATAGGAACAGTATGGAGACACATGCAAAATTATATCTCTCTTCTGTTCCTCCGAATGTTCTGCAGGTAACACTTCTGCCTGTATAGTCTTTCCTATGTACCAGTCTTTGATCTACCCCTACTATGGATGCGATAGTGTCTCTAACACATGTTGTTTGCGATCCATTAACCCATACTTGGTGGGCTTGGTAAGCTCAAATTTTGGGTTTGTTTCTGGGTCCGGTCAAGGATATGCACTACTGATGAGCTCAAACGAGAGTGAAACTCGAGTATAGTGTTTCCAAATTGACGTGGACAAGGCCTTAGGTTCGTACCGGAATACGATCAGCGTTGCCAGTTGTGGGTTGTGCTCATACAATGATACATTTTACATAAACCAAATCATTGAAATGGGATTTCATACAGAAGAAGCCTTTCTCACTGTGGGTTGAAAGAACATATTATTCTCTGTAGTGATTGTTAAATGATACTCATTTAACATAAGGATGCCTATAGAGTTGAGGATTTATTTATTTATTAATTTTATGTCATTGGGGATTGATTTGTTTGGGGAAACACCAAATGGTGTACACTGAATGCTGTCATTCATGTGTTTGTAGTAGATGGACGGGTATGCGATATCCACATGCCAGATTGAGTAAACACTCAACATTTTCTCAATACATTGTTAGGTTGAAACCTGGAGTTTGTGTTAATAGCTTGTGGAAGTTTTGTTAAAAAGTGGTGTTCACAATTGGTATGTAATAATATGTTACAGTTGGGTTTTGATCATGGTGAGGAGGGATCCATACACATAAACACATTATAATTCTATATGGAGTGGGTTTTCTTCCTCTTATGTGTCTATTGTAGATTTCCCTGATCATTTCACTTTCCAAAGGATGTAACTTGGTCGTTCCTCTGTAGGATGAGACAAATACTGCCTTGACACCATCTCCCACTGGTCTAACAATGTCACCATTACGAGTCAGGTAGACCCAGTTAGCTGTGTTGAGTTCTGTAGTCATCTTCGGAATGAGCTAATGGTACCTGCTTCGTGTTTAAATACTAGTGTGTAAATCGATTATATCGTCTCAGCTGCATTACGTATGGCGCGACTAGTCGACCTACTACACGATCTTTGACCCGTTGTAGGCTTGATAGAGAATGCGGGTCATGCTCGCTCCGTGCTTTGTCATCAAGATGAAATAGTGTAGAGGACACAGGCGTTGCTTAACACATCTTGTAGGACACGGGTATTATACATGAGTGATTTGTCTGAATGATGATCAATAAACTTGTACAGGTCGCTTTGTAAGGGTGGCAGACCAAATGAGTCAAAGTACTCACGTTTGCCTGATCCATCATAGCACATAGCAACCCAATGGGAACCAGGTTTATCATTAGGATCAGTGTTTACGATCAAGGCCGCTGGTCTACTTCTATCCAGGTGTCTGGGTAGCTGATCTCGAGCGCATACTCTGACCTGTAATCGTCGAACATACGTATCAGATAATAGTATTCTGGTAATCTGTTGTGTGTCCATTATGAAGCGGAATCTGTTATAGTGTTTTTTTTTTTTGTTGCCTCAATATAAAATTCAATATCTCAGTAACGGGCTGAGATAAAATGATGAGATTTAGTATATAACGTTATCATTATGTCCACCCAACAAAAACACCCGATCCACCCACTCAGCCAGCTAGCCAGCCAGCCATCCATCCACCCACCTATCTTTCTGCCTACCTACCTACCTACCTACCTACCTTTCTGTCTGTCTGTCCGGGCCGCGTCATTCATTTTATTCGGAGACTGCCGAGGGTCGTCGCTGGAGCTACGGAGTTCGTGCTTTGTGCGACGCTTTCCGCGCTGCGGAAAGAAACTGAGCCATATGGGATAAAAACCCGGTGCAATGCAGCCGATTCTGTCGACTGTAAGCTACTTCTTTGATTGCACCCACTCCCATACGAATCCAGATACGCCTTTGTTTGTCATCTGAATGTGCAGGTCCTCATTACCGTAAACATAACTTTTTTAACAAGAAATCACTAGTTGTTAAGCAAAACATCAAAGGAATGATGCCGCTTTTAATGATTTAAGTTGTTTTTGGACCTATCAAAGACATATTCCTTGGGTGGGGGTAAATATAAGACGGCTGGAAAAATTTCATAACGATGCAACAGATAGTTTTCAAAATAATTGATCTTGAATGACGGCATAAATTTCCGGACAGACTATAGCACTTGTCTGGTCTTGGAGATTTCAATTATCCCGTCGTACTCGGCGTAGACGATGACTTGTAATGGCTCTGGGGTGGGTGTGTAAGCTATGACTCAAATCAAAGGCATACAACATATAGCCATACTTGAATTGATTATAGTCAATTGAGTTGCCGGCGTCTTTGCCCACTAGACACACGGCTAGTTAGTACTAAAATAGGCTCGTACGTTTTGGTTACGCTCAAAGTCCATAGTCAGTGGTTTGCTGGTGGCAGCTCGACCATCGACGGTTACGTTCAGATACGTCAGACCAAAAGTTTGAAAATTATACAGGTTAGCATTTAGGACACGTTAAAAACTGATGATTAATAAGTCCAATCATGATGCAAGTGGGTGCTTGACTCAAAAACGCACACCCTGAGGGATAGCTAATGTTTTTAGCAACACACGCTTGAACGGGAATTTCGCATTCGCCCTTTCAAGGCTTTCTCGTGGGCGAGCATAATGGCCTGATTTAGCCTGGCTTTGCGAAGCACCAGCGTGGCATACGATATAATGGACGAATAATCAAGCGCCCTATCGGGGGCCAAGAGGTTAAAGGTGGCTTTGGACGGAGTCAGCTTAATTTTCACATCCACACCGTTTATCGTGTAGCGGTCTTGGGCAAAAATATCAGCGTGTAGTCAACCAATCATATCTATTTCTTGACTCTCACTGGCTAGTTGACGTCGTGTTCTTAGTCCTTTATTGTTTTCGCCTTGCGTGTCATCGAGGCATTTGGCCGTGTCATAGTAATAGAGGGCTGCTGAGAGATGACTCCTTTTGGCGTCTTCTGCCTCTGCGTGATTCAACGTCGCCTCCAGGTGGCTCTAAAGGAATATGTATTTTCACTAGGGGTAATTAGCGTGTCGTTGAGTGAGACATCCACTTGAGAAAGTAAACTGTGCAGGTATTAGTTGACTGGAGCGACGTCGGCATGGGTGGTAGTTTGTCACTATTGGGTAGTGTGACTTTAGTTCTGACGTGTAAGAAAGTGTTAAACAGATCCAGATACTGGCACCAGAGATGGCAAATTCAATAGGTGCGCCGGGGGCTAGCGACGCTAAAGGGTTATCTCCAGAAACTGTCCCTCTTCTACAGTGGTCTGCGTGGGTGGTATGCTAAATAGATCCAGACCAGAATGAAGACTCACAGGAATGAGAGTGAATCAGAGCCATTATGCAAAGATATCAGAGTACTGTTGCTTCTTCTTGTGAGCACGACGAGGTGCGGGGGGTCAGTTTTATACGTTTACTGGGCTCACCAGGTGTCGCGGCGCGTCTCTTTCTTCTAATACCGCTACCCGATTGGCTAATGTTGATGACCGCTCCTTGCAGTAGACGCTGACCGGCTTGCTTGGCGTGTTCTTTAAAGGATTTCCTAACGTTTCTACCAGCTAAAGCGTCTTGGGCCACTCGCATACCTATACCGACACCTTCTCTGAGTAAGACCTTACCACCAGTATTTAGCCAGGGTAGAATCGTGCGGCCGAGTCCACTGAAGAAACTACCGATACCACGACTTCTCTGACTCTGACCACCCACAAACACCGGCATGCCATGTCCAGCTTGGTTGCAGTAAACGTCTTCGTACAGTCTGGGATTTCGACATAACACCACGTATTTCACCATTATTCTAGGTCTGATCTCTTCCGGGCTCAAAAATGTAATGTCAGCACTGAAGTCCCGGGAGTGAATGAGATATTTGTGCCCGTATCAGTGGTTAAAAGTAATTCCACCATGTCGAAGGAGTAACAACTCAGTGGTACGTAGTGAGGTTTGTCGTAGGTACGAAACACTGAGGCCGAGAGCTGATCCATAATAGAACAGGTGTTATTAGTGGGGCCTTGGCATCTCTGACTGGTCTTGCCGCTATGAGATCGTAGTAGACGTAGACATTATGCAGGTCATTATTCAGGTCTATCGCCACTTGGCCTTTCATTATTGGGCTGTTATGTGATATCTTCGAGGAGGGAAGCCCAAATATCTCTTTCAACTTGTCGCTAAATGTAGCCACGGCCCCCGCTTCGAATATTTTCATGATGACTTTCTTTGATGCCTTGTCGAAATATAAACTGACTCGCGTCTGATCGTCCACATCCGACTCTGTCATTATTCGATTCAGCTCCACCATAAACGCGTCTGGTGAGCTGTATAGGCTTGGGGGACACAACCTTCTGGACACGCCTCTGTTGGGTGAGATTGTATCTTATCCACACATCATTCTCTAGCACATTGCAGTAGTAGTTGGGAAATTGAATTTCCACCAGAACCACTTCGTAGTGTTGACTCACCTCAATAGTCTGCGGTAACTTGATGAAATAGTGACCTGGTATGTTGTTGGGAAACATATACGGCGAAGCATTGCTCGGTAATGTCACGTAGAAACTCATATTTTAGGGTTTGGTAACATGTAATACAGACAACTTATTAGAAGAGCGATCCACAGCTTGCCCTCGGCTGTGTCGATGCTGTCTCGAGACAGACTGAATAGTGATACGCCAATGACGGTGTATATAACGACCCGTTGACAGGAGAAGACAATCTCTAACCGCGGTATTTGCTGACCAAACAAAGACCACGTTCTTTCCCCTTCTAGGTTATTTTGTGGGTTAGTTTCCACGTTGGTTTCTTCCATTAGTATCTGGTTAGGTCTGAGATCCAACTGCTGAAAGACTTGGGATAGCCGAACCACTTCACTAAATACTCTTTACTACCACCTCGTCTAGGTCTTTCTTGTAAGACTGTCTCAATGCGATACACTTGCTTGTCTCCAATGAGTTGGATCTCTTCTCGGTAGAATGAGCCTTGAAGTTCCTCCACCGAATCGTCTTTTAACACTTAAGTTATCGGACTGGTCTGGTTTATACGACTGACAGTAAATAGTTCTTCTGTCCATGAGGGCACATAGCATTTTTTAAAACCCTTGTTTGCATTCAGCACTCGATCGCCGACTGTAAAATGCACTTTTCTGACGCTTGTCTTCTGATACAGGTTATGCCATCACCTCTTCTTGATTCGTATTAGTTGACTTGCACTGGCACTATGCGAATACTTCTGTAACACGAAACATTGTAGTTTCAGATCAGTTTATCCAGGGCCGGATTTAGACTTAATAAGGCCCTAAGCTATTTGAAATATGGGGCCCTTTATAAGTCCAGATATTCTATGTCAGTGACAAATATGATTTTCGGATACCTAGAGGGTTAAACTGAAATACAATTAAGAAGTATATTGATAGTGAAATAATAAATCTTTAACTTAAAATCATTTTTATTCATAACAAACTTAAAAATGCAAGCTCTGGTAAAAAGAAACAAAAGTTCTTTTAAAAGGCACAATTTACAAAGGCTTATTATCTAATCTCTTGAAACATGTTATAAGAATTAAGGAATTATATTAAACTAAAATATTTTCTTTCTTGCCTTTGCCAGAGCAAAGTCACTGATGACATCATCAAATGATAAACCTGCGTAGTTTGTCGCTTTCTATGCACATGAGACTGAGGGAACATAATTTATCTTGAGTCATTGTTGTTCTAAATTAATTGTTTATCCTCTTCAGCTGAGAAAAAGATCTTTCTCCAGAGCAATTTGCAACCATCATACTAAGAAACAATCTCAAAATTGCTTCTACATTAGGGAATGCTGATTGGACATGATCGTTAAATATTACCCTATACAGATCCTGATGTGTCAGACTATCTTGTTCCCCTGAACTATGGGCTTGACTATGTCTAACATATTGATGAAAATGCTTGACTTCTCCTACAAGATTCATGTCCACATCTTCAGGATATGTTTGGCATAAAGCACTAACTCCTTCATGAATATCTTCTTCTGTAGCTTCTAGTTTTGTTAAAAATGAAAACTTTTTTGCAGCATCATTGTATACTGAGGCCCTCTGTGCCAGACTTGACTCTAATGCATCCATCACAGGTATAAATGTTTTGATTCTGAACTTGTCTCTTGGCTCAAGGTTCTCTAAAGCATCATCTTCATCATCATTGATATGCCTTCTTCTATATCTTCTTTTCTTGTAATCAACATCAGGTAATTTTTTCTTTGCTTCTTCTTCAAAATGATCGAAAAGATCCCTGGAACCTTTAACAAAATCCGAAAGTGAAGCATACAATTTCCTACATACATCTAGACTAATTTGGGGGTCTTGCAGTGATTGACTAGTCTTGTGAAATTCATCAAGCAAGTAACTCCGCAAACATAACAATACCCTAAATTCAAACTCCTCTATTTTATTCAAAATGTTTATGGCTTGATTTCTTGTTTCGCCTTTCTCTGTAGTATCAATATGCAGCTGATGCAATGCAGAAATTATTCCATCATAACTATCAAGTATTGCACTTGTGGCCATTGAATGTGCTTCCCATCTAGTCTTTTACAAAGACTTTGGAACTTTTGAATCATCTTTGAAGAATGACAACAGTACTGCCCATCTATGTGTAGATGATGAAAAGAAATTATATATTTCTTGAACAATTCCAAAAAAGTTTACTGCCTTTAAACAACAGTCTACTGCTGATCTAACAACAAGATTCAGGGAATGACCAGCACATGGAATATACATAGCATACTTGTTAATCTTCAATATTATTTCTTGCATACCCTTGTATTTGCCAGACATATTGGCAGCATTATCATATGACTGGCCTCGACACTTACTAAAATCTATTTTGCACTCTTTTGTAAGGTAGTTGTGCACCATCTTAGCCATACTTTCCCCTGTGTGGCTACCCATCTCTAGGAAAGTTAGAAAACGTTCAATAGGGAGCCCATCATCTGGTGAAACATACCTCACAATAACAGTGAGCTGATCAATATGGGACCGGTCTGGAGTAGAATCTACAGATAAACTGAAGTACCCTGCAGTTCTTAACTCATCCAAGATTGTCTCTTACTTTATGTGCCATAATTTGGATAAATTCATCACATATTGTTTTAGAAAGATAAGATGTGACACCTGATCCTTTATTCCTAAATTTTTGTATATGGCTTGCTAGAAAAGGATCACATTTTGCTATAAGTTCGAGTAATCCAAGGAAATTGCCATTGTGAGGAGAACCAAATGTTTCCTTATCTCCTCTGAAAGGTAAACCACGCTCTACCATAGTAATTATGGCTGCTACAACTCGTTCAAGAACATTTTTCCAGTACTGCCGTTTATTATTTATCTGTTCTGCTAGCTGGCAGTCAATTGTTGAGCCACGTTTTCTTGTAAGATATGTTACCGAAGCTGTTCTATGGTCTACAGAGTTTTCATGACTTTGAACTAAATAGGTGTTGCGCCAATCACAAAATCCATCGGATGATAATGGTGTAGAAGAATTTGAAAAGAGTTTACACACGAAACAGTATACACGACCAGTTGCTGGCGAATATACTAACCATTCTCTGTAAT
Organism: Cepaea nemoralis; assembly: GCA_014155875.1. Lineage (NCBI taxonomy): Eukaryota > Metazoa > Mollusca > Gastropoda > Stylommatophora > Helicidae > Cepaea > Cepaea nemoralis. The sequence goes on along the minus strand of JACEFZ010013953.1, from coordinate 221,076 downwards.
ATTTTTCACCATTAGCCCGTTTGGGATAGAACAAGCTTTTCGAGCAATATCTGTCTTGGTTTGCAAAAAGCTTCTTTGATTTTTCAAATGAACCATTTGAGTGCTGACATTCTGACGGACCTTTTTCTACCCAGTATAAAATCTCATCTTTACTTAAATCACCCCATAACCCAACATCATTCTGTTTGTTTTTTATGCTGAATCTTCTGTGCTTGTACTACTCTCTGGTTTATTAATCTTAATATTTGTTGCTTCATTCGTTGAAGTAGATTCTATACAACTAGATGTACCAGGCTCTGTATCAGGAATAGGGTGAATATCCTGTGACTGACTCACTGTGGTAAAGGCTTGTGGTTCATCAGGCCCCTTTTCTATCTTTGTTAAGAAACTATCTAATTTTGTTATCTTGCTAAGCTCTTCTTCAGCTCTCTGCTTCTTTTTCCTCTTTTGAGCTCCACTTTTATTACTTCTGGTTGACATCTTGCAAACTGTGGGCAGACAAATCAACAATGGTTCTGCCACGTCACATGAATAAAAATTATTAAATCAACAACACAAATTATCTGTAGAAATTATTTGATATTTTGTATATTATGATTCTACATCTCCAGTGTTTCAATAAAAACAGACACTAGTGTGATATTATATGCTGGAATTCCGCCATTGTGAATTTTCCCGATTGTAAAGATGTAACCAGGTGGTCTCACAAAATATTTTTTCCCACACCTCTGCATAACGAATCTTGCTAGAACCTCTATAGTTGTGTGCAAAAACGGACACAGCATTCATAAATGCACAATAAAGTATAATTCTCTTGATAAGATATTTATCAATACAAATAAAACTGTGAATCAGTCAATTAAATTTCAGCAATGGACGATGGACAAGTTTGAAAACTGACTTGACTTTCATAAATTTTAAGTCATGTAGCAAGATGAACAATAAATACAATAAATATAAAGCAACAAAATAAATATGTAATAGAATTTAAACGTATATTGATATTTTGTTTAACTTGATGATTGTAAATCTTCTTGTTTATTAAAAAAAAGCAGACACCAATCCAATATGCCGCGATTCCGACATTATGAATTTAATAAGAGTACACACCACGACCGTGCTCACAAAAATGTTTTATTCAATGTCTTCTGCATAACGAATATTGTTGAAACTCAACATTTATATGTAAAATTGGATGCGCAGTGCGCAGTTCAAAAATGCAGGTTAAATTAGCTTACCTTTGACAATAAACAAGCCAAACTATAAACTTCCTTACCTTTGTCAAACAGTGGAAAATATTCTTCAAACAATTCACTTGCAATAGCTTTCAAGCATGCAGGACTGAAGAATAACCCTTTGACCCCTCGTTAAAGTTGTCATTCGCGATTTTCATAAAAACAGTTTCGTATTTATACAATAGGAAACACGACAGGGTTATTTTCGTATACTGCACTCACGGGTCACAGGAAACGGTCCAGCGGATCCGATGACCTTGAACTTTCCGAAAAAAGGCGTCCTCCGTTAGCAACGAAATCGCTAATAATACTGCAGTATATTTAAGTATATATATATATGACAATTGCTCACTCGGACAATATTTTTTGGGGCCCCACTTTCTTGGGGGCCCTAAGCTATAGCTTGTTTAGCTTATACGTAAATCCTGCACTGAGTGTATCTATCATATCGACATAGCAAAGTGTATTGGTCTTGGTGAAATAGCGCCACATTTTGTTCTTTAAGGGTTCGATTGAATCTTTCCACTATCGTGGCTTTCACATCTTCATTCTCGGTCATAAAGAAATGCACACCTCGATCTTTCGGCAATTTTAAGAAGATCCGGCTGACAAATTCTGACCCTTTATCAGTCTGAAAATGTACTGGTTGTCTATCATCAGCAAATATTTTACTCACGGCGTCCATTAGTATTTTTCCCTGTTTTCTTCTTGATCGGGATGGCCCAAGCATATTTACTAAATACATCGATACAAGTCGCTAGGTACGACACCCCATCATTGTTTCTTTGTAGTTATCTCATGTCTATCAAGTCGGCTTGAAATTGTTGATTTATACCACCGGTTATGGTTTGACGCCTCTGGAAATGCGACGGATCAGTTAATGTAAAGTATATGTATCCTGATACTGTAGCCAAGTCTCTATCTTTTTCAATTTAGTATTCCATTTTAATGCGGCGGCTTCGCCGTAGGCTCCGAGCTTCTCGGGGTCGTAGTAATACTTTCTTATTTGCGTGGCCATGTTCCCCACTTGGATGCAGGCAGATGACTCTTTTTCTTATTTCGCCTGAGCTCGTAAGGTGGTGTTGTCTCGACTATTTTGGGCTCGACTACTTGACTTTTAGCTAGTGTTACTTGACTTTTAGTCGGCATTGGTTGAAGAGGTGTCTCGACTACTTAAGTCGGTAAAGTGCTGTCTTTGAGTTTTTGTTCCTTAATATCCACTGTCCCTAAAGGTTTGTGTCTGTACAGCTCAAGTCGACTCAGAACCGCTGCAAAGTTTGCTAATACACGCAGGCTTTTTCCCGTGGTGGTAGATCTGTGGTTTCCAGGACTTGTTGCATTTGCTGATCCAAGTCACGAAAGTTATCTGTTAGTGTGTTGGGTCGTACATAGGGTTTTTCCAGCATCCGCGGGTCGTTCAAGATCATTTTATTCATTATAACCCCACAATGCCTTTCAATACGTTTAGAATGGGTCCTAATAACGCGCCTATGAAACCACCTTGTTGCAATATTTGTTTCCGTTTCGTGACAGATAGCTTCTTACACGTGAGTGCTCTCAGACTTTTTTTTTTGTGCCACTGCAGACGCCTCTTATGAGCTGATGTCAGTGGAATATTACCTTTTAACACATTGTGACAGCACTCACAAATTGATTGGACGAGGTCCGGGGAAGCCAATTTAATTACGGCTTTCATGTCAGCCGGCTTCACCTCGCCCAGAAACCGCAGCATGGCACCGAGACGTTTCTTCCGATTAGACATATTATTTAGGGATATAGACAACTTGACGCTGATCGGGAAATATATGACTTTGTAAGCGGAGCTGATCTGGTGTTTCTTGTCGAAGGTCAAAAAGCAAATAACCATGTGGAGCCACTGTCACATTCTCAAAACTCTCTTGGACATATGACACATGGCCTGAGTACATCTGTTTGGCCAGGTTGGTAATCTGAGACCCGTCACATGGGTTCTTAAACACCACTAGGTAATGTGGCTTTACACTGATGGTTCTTTGCCCTTATTCTTACCAAATAGGTTCTGGACTATGTACATGACGCTGAGGCTGCGATGATGACTACCTTAAATAAATAGCTTAGTCACCCTATAATCTGTCTCGGACATTATGTCATCTATCACCACTAGGCGACGTCTATCGCCTCTCCATGTTTCCATATCCGGCAAGTCTTTGCGAAATTTAATACCTTTCATAGCTTCATACATGGATTTCCATTCTCCTTAGCACCATATAACCTCCTCTGGAATCGGGTCGACCATATATGATAGATGGGCCAGAAACGTTTGTACACAGACGGATTTTCCACCCCCTGTTAGTCCCGTAATCAGAGCCGTAAAAGGATATTTCCACCTCGAATCCATGACTAATAATAACCCCTACCCATCCATACCACACATTTTATGGGTTTCGATCATCGATCACCCCGCGCCACGCCCACCCGCGCCGGTTTGCGCTGATCACCGCACACCACGCCAGTTCGCCCGGAATTACCAGAACGCAGGGGGCTTTGAAAAATGTAGGTGACCGTAGGTCCGTTTTTGCAAGGTCAAGGAGGGGGTGGGATAACAAACATATAAGGATTTATAACGTGACCCCGTAGGTTATCCACCTAAAATAATAATCGTTGTGCACATTCCTAACTACTGTCAATGCCTCCTGGGAGAACGTAAATAATGCAGAAGAACAGATAGACTATCATGGTCTAGAGAGAATGAGGCAGCAGAGGGTGTCAGAGGACCCTGTAGACAGTCGTCACTCAGAGGCAAAGAAAAGTGGATATATAATCAGATTATAACAGACACCATTAGTATCAGAAATCTACGCTGGCTGTTGAAGATGATGACTGAGCGCTTTTGAGAATGCCTCTAGTGCAGTGATGTCGGTTCTTGTCTCAACTCAACTAATTTTCACGTATATTGCAGCCAGAAGGGATCCTTTGTATTATGTGGCTTTTAGATTTATGACACCGCCTAGTTAGTGTTTCTGGCAAATTTGCTAGTTCTGCGATGCCTCCATGTTTGTTTCTTGCAGATTTGCTAGTGAGTCTGTCAGTGGAAGATACTAGGCGGTGGTTTGATGAGTCTGCCACGCAAAGGGTCACGGTGTGGGTTTGACAACTATCATCGATGTTGTGGAAGTCACGTTCAGTTTGAAATGTGTGTGTTAGCAATAGGCAGGCAGACAAACAGGAAAAATAAATAAAGACAGAATGTATAGAGAAGACGCAAAATACAGAAAGAAAGAAAGAAAGAAAGAAAGAAAGAAAGAAAGAAAGAAAGAAAGAAAGAAGAGAGGGGAAAAAAAGAAAGAAGAAATGAGAGAGAGAGAACAAGAAAGAAAGAAAGAAAGAAAGAAAGAAAGAAAGAAAGAAAGAAAGAAAGAAAGAAGAGAGGGGGAAAAAAGAAAGAAGAAATGAGAGAGAGAGAACAAGAAAGAAAGAAAGAAAGAAAGAAAGAAAGAAAGAAGAAATGAGAGAGAGAGAGAGAGAGAGAGAGAGAGAGAGAGAGAGAGAGAGAGAGAGAGAGAGAGAGAGAGAGAGAGAGAGAGAGAGAGAGAGCAAGAAAGAAAGAAAGAAAGAAAGAAACTAGCCTGTAAAACAGTGAAAGCTTGAGTAGTGTGGTCTCTGAAATAATGCCTATTTAGTGTTCGGTATTTTATTTTGAGGTTATATTCATATTTCAGAGAGTTGCTTTTTGCAGATGATGCTGCAGTTACGACCCACTCCGAGGAAGAATTGCAATGTCTACTATCTGCATTCTCCAATGCTTGTTCTGAATTTGGTTTAACAATTAGCAAAAAGAAGACACAGATTATGTCACAAGGTGCACATGGGGTACCATCAATCTTTATTGACGACGCCGAACTAGAGATAGTAGACCATTTTACATATCTAGGATCAGTGGTAAATAGCAAATTATCCCTAGATCAGGAAATCAACATCCGGATTGGTAAGGCAGCAACAACAATGAACAGGTTAAGAAAAAAGAGTCTGGGAGAACAGGAAGCTTACTGCCAAAACAAAAGTCCTTGTCTATCAAGCCTGTGTCCTTAGTACTCTTCTCTATGGCAGTGAAACCTGGATAACTTACTCACACCAAGAGAACAATTTAAACAGCTTTCATATGCGGTGTCTGCGAAGAATTCTTGGTATTAAGTGGCAAGACAAAATCACAAATACTGAAGTATTGGAAAGATCAGGTTGTGTGACAGTTTATTCCATGCTCAGTCTTCGTAGACTTAGATGGATAGGACATCTTAGGAGGATGGATGATGGTAGAATACCAAAGGATATCTTTTTTGGTGAATTACAGATGGGTAAGAGATCTCAGGGTCGGCCTCTACTACGATACAAAGATGTGTGTAAGCGGGACATGATTGATACAGGCATTGATAATGCACATTGGGAGCAAGTCGCCGCTGAACGTGTTGCATGGAGGGCAAATATCAGAAATGGAATAAAGTCAAAGGAGAAAATTATTGCAGAAAAGTCACACACCAAGCGTTTGAGACGTAAGATGGTGCATGATGGTGGAAATGACCACGTGTTCACATGCACCCACTGTGAACGGACATTTACAGCGCAAATTGGCCTTATCAGTCACACTCGCTACCGCCATAGGTAAAAGTTATTATGCCTTTTTATAGCACAAACTATCGTCTGTCAAGACGGCAAGGTGCCAATGAATGAATATTCATATTTCCATATCCTGCTGTCGGGCCTACTTTGAGGCTCAATCAGTGTTTGTGCTATAGTGTATTATTGTCGTGGAGAATTTATGTCCCATTAGGGATAAGATAAGTTGCCGAACATCTTGTTTAGGGACATATCTGAAAATCTGGCTATGCAATGTCCACCGTTGCCAAACTCCGCGAAGGTGTGGATGCCAGAGAAGACCTGGCTATGCAATGTCCAGCGTTGCCAAACTCCGTGAAGGTGTGGATGCCAGAGAAGACCTGGCTATGCAATGTCCAGCGTTGCCAAACTCCGTAAAGGTGTGGATGCCAGAGAAGACCTGGCTATGCAATGTCCAGCGTTGCCAAACTCCGTGAAGGTGTGGATGCCAGAGAAGACCTGGCTATGCAATGTCCAGCGTTGCCAAACTCCGTGAAGGTGTGGATGCCAGAGAATACCTGGCTATGCAATGTCCAGCGTTGCCAAACTCCGTGAAGGTGTGGATGCCAGAGAAGACCTGGCTATGCAATGTCCAGCGTTGCCAAACTCCGTGAAGGTGTGGATGCCAGAGAATACCTGGCTATGCAATGTCCAGCGTTGCCAAACTCCGTGAAGGTGTGGATGCCAGAGAAGACCTGGCTATGCAATGTCCAGCGTTGCCAAACTCCGTGAAGGTGTGGATGCCAGAGAAGACCTGGCTATGCAATGTCCAGCGTTGCCAAACTCCGTGAAGGTGTGGATGCCAGAGAAGACCTGGCTATGCAATGTCCAGTGTTGCCAAACTCTGTGAAGGTGTGGATGCCAGAGAAGACCTGGCTATGCAATGTCCAGCGCCAAACTCCGTGAAGGTGTGGATGCCAGAGAAGACCTGGCTATGCAATGTCCAGCGTTGCCAAACTCCGTAAAGGTGTGGATGCCAGAGAAGACCTGGCTATGCAATGTCCAGCGTTGCCAAACTCCGAGAAGTCATGGATGCCAGAGAAGACAGAAAGTAGCAGATTAACTGCGGGTCAGAATGGCAGAATAGATAAGAGCACTAGCTCTTAAACTTCTGGTGTGCTGATGCTGAAGTAGCGGGTTCAGTTGGAGTAAAATGTTGACTTCTTGTCCTTGACCTGGGGACGTAAGTTACATGTGGAGTGGGCAGGCCTGATGGCGAGTGACACTGGTAACAGGGGGAGCTAATCCACACTCAAAAATCAGCCGAATACACTAGAAGTAGTATCATGTGTATGGTCTATACTGAGTTAAAAGCGAATGAAAGTAACTCGTGTCATTGAAAGGCATACACACATACCGTGGCCAGCCATTTGTAACCTGCGGTATCAGTCATCACGAGTCAGCTAGTATAGGGACTTTGGCATACCTTATTCACTCACTCATATATATATATATATATATATATATATATATATATATATATATATATATATATATATATATATATATATATATATATATATATATATATATATATATATTGGTTTATATCCTTTACAGGACATTGCTGTCAACTTCAGCATCTTTCAGCTGATTGTTGATTTCTTGGCAAGATTACGCTCAGTAGTTTGCCAATGCTTTCTGAGCCGCCGGCTCACATGCCCCGTGAGTTACCGACGCGATTCGAACCACTGCTGATTCTCACCGTCGTCATGTTACTTACGAGAGTATGTGAGATTACGGAGAAAAGTCGCTAACCTCTAGGCCAGGAAGCCGGCACACACACACACACACACACACACACACACACACACACACACACACACACACACACACACACACACACACACACACACACACACACACACACATATATATATATATATATATATATATATATATATGTTGTTGTGTATTTTTGCACATCCTTTACAGGACATCGCTGTCAACATCAGCATCTTTCAGCTGTATGTTGATTTCTTGGAAAGATTACGCTCAGTAGTTTGCCATTGCTTTCTGAGCGGCCGGCTCAGTATCCCGCAAGTCACCAGCGGGGATCGAACCTACCCAGCTCTCGCCCCGCTATGAGACTCTGCGTGATAAACGGGATTACGGAGAAAGTGTTGTAATCCCTCGGCCGGAGAGACCGGCTATATATATATATATTCGCTTCACTTTTTTGGTACAAGTACCCCCTTTCAGCCTTCGATGTTACGACTTGACTATGTAGGGTGTCAATGGTGTAGCTTGAAGTTTCTCTTTTGTACTTTGGGCTGCTTGTTGTCAGCTTCCAGGCTTCTGATGGGTTGATTGCGTTCGTTACTTTCTTGATAAGGTTTTTCATGTCGGGACAGAGTCACGCACTTGTTGAGGCCTGGAGTAATTGGGTACCCACCCCGTCATATGGTGCTGTTTCCTTCAGGGATTTTTACCAGTTGTCGTCTCTCCTGGTGTTCCTCCCGTTTCCCCGTCTTGGCTTGCCTTCGAATCTCCTTGGTGTTCGCCAGTTCGAGCTTGGTGTAGAGTTCCATTGTTCTTGGTTTAGGTTGCCGTTATTATCCAGTTCTCCTTCTTCATCTGTTGTTTCTTCTTTTGCATATTCTGGTTCGGGTATTCTTGGTCTATCTTGGCGTCGTGCGTGTCTTCTCAGATGGTCTGTTACGTAGGTCAATCGTCCGTCGCGCTTATATGTCCGCATTCCCGGCCACACTTCTTCGCCTTTGTCGCTGTGGTATTCTCTCTCCTTATCTCTTAGTCCTTCTTCTGTCTGGGACTTTGCATCTTCTGCCTCTGGTATTTCGGTCTTGGACTTGAGTAGTTCTATATGTGCTCTTTCTTCTTGTATCTGTTTGAGTGTTTCTTCTATCTTGACTCTTTCTTCTTGGATTTTTGATAGTTTCGTCCGTTTCAGCCTTTATAGCAACCATTCTAGCGACATCCTGCTCAATCTTCCGCTGAACTTGCTTCGTGTCGTCCAGGATGCGCTGAGCGGCTGCAATCTGAGTCTCTTGTGTCTTGTCTTTCCTTCCTCCATGCTGTTGAACTTTGATCGCAGGTCCTTCAATTGGACTTCAAGTTGCGCTTTGTCGCTTTTTGTGAGTCGATTGGTGGCCTCGTACTGCCTCCTAGCTTCTTTATAGGGCAGGTTAGTCTTGATGGCGATCTTCATGGCTTCCTTACTGTCTTGGTGGCAGGGGCAGCCGAGGTACCTGGCACCGTGGTTGCCGAGGCAGTTGGCGCACTTTACTGTTATTGTTAGGCCTCCTGAAGTCCTTGTCGATCTTTGCATGCTGGCACTGACTGTATGGATGAGGTCCAGAGCAGTATCTACAGACTTCAACCTCACTCTTGCAGTGGCACGGGTATGCCAATACTTCTGGCACTTAGAGAACTGCAGCACTCTGGGTATGTAGTGCTCTGGAACTTGGTCTCTCTTGTCCCATCTGATGTATTGAGGGATCACTCGGTCCTCCGATGTTACTATGACGACTGTGGAGGGGATGTTGTTCTTTCCGATGATCCTCTCGGCACTGGTGATCTTGAGTTTCTTGTTCTCCCTTGTCAGCATCTCCCTGATCTGGTCGTTGGTGAGATGGGTCTTGACTCGTTTAATGACCCATCGTTTCATCATGCTGTGTCGGGCGGCTTCCAATACTATGTCGTGGTGAAGCTGTATGGTGGCTTTCTCCTCTTGTGTTATCTTCTGGATAAGTGCTGTGGTTTTGGGGTTTTTATTGATGGAGACCACTACTCCATCAGGTGTCTTGCGCAGCTGGTTGATGCTGTGTCTTCCCAGCTCGTTTTCCAACAGACTGATTATCTGTTGGTAGCGCCGACAGTTTAGCTTCACCCACGCTTGTCTGTTTGAGCAGTATTCTGCCGGTGAAGTCCTCAGATGTTGCTGTTGTTTCCTCCTGTGTGGAGGTCACTGGAAGATTGGGCTGCATCGTCTTGGAGCTGGTTGGAACTTCCCGGCTGCTGCTGGCTTGAGTTGTGGTTTCTTCATCAACTGGGACGGCTTCAGCTGGTGTAGGAGCCGGACTGCTGCTCGTATATATAGGCTCAGCAGTCGTAGCGACCTTCCTCGCCTCTACTTTCTTCTTCCCGGCTGCATAAAGGCTTTATAGCGCATGTCTCTGCGTGGCACTTTTTTAACGCGTGGCATCCTATGCGTTGTCCGATAAGGCGACTTGATCTCGATAGCGCGTCGAGTCGAGTGTGTGTGAGTGAATGATGATGATGATGATATATATATATACATATATAGACACACACACACACAGAGAGATTATTATTATTATTAGCTGTATGTATTTGCAGGACGTTGCTATCAACACCAAACCCAGGTTGGTTATCCAGGCAAATTTACGTTAAGTAGTTTGCCATAGCTTTCTAAACGGGAAGTCAACGTTGAAGTCCCACAAAGCGGTGTACGGAACAATCCCTCTACCCTGCCATTAGCGCACCGGAAGTTCAAGCGCATTAAGCTCCGCGGCCATGCCTACTGCCGTATACACACTCACACACAAACACAGAGACACACATATACACTGACACATGTGTGTGTGTGTGTTCTCTGTATGTTTGTGTGACCCTGTGTTGTGTTTTATGTGTTCTGCGTGTGTGAGAAAGTAAGCGCGCGTGTGTGTAATATGTGGAGGTCAGCATGGCTGAATGGATAAGAGTGCTTCCTCTTAAACTTTCTGTTTGCTGATGGCGAGATAGCAGGTTCAACCCCTACACCTGTCAGCTGGACTATCATGTTCACTGTTTGTCCGTGACTTGGGGACGTAAACTACAAGTACTTCTAAAGTTGGAGTGGGGTTGCCTGATGGCCAGGAACTCTGGTAATAGGGAAGAGCTAACCCACACGCAAAAATCAATCGGAGCTGATCAAGTAGCAGCTGTATGGACTATGCTTTAGGCTTTAGTTCAAAGCGAAGGAACAACAACAACAACAAAAACAACACATAAACATTAAGAAGAAAGAAATATACATAATGAGAAAACGAATATATATTGCATGCTGCATACATAAACAATAGATAAACCCTAAATAGCAAGAAGAAAGTTATAAATAATAATAAGAAAAGGAATATGGACAACATACTACATATGTAAACAATAACCACACAATAAACATCATAACTATAAGTTTTCTTATATATTGTTCATGTAGTTTGTGACCTGGTATACGACACAACTTCAAATGATATGATCATCATCAAGTGCCATGCCGACTCCCCACAGATCTCGGTCCTTGGTTTTCTGGATCAGTTCTGCCATTGATATTCCCCCATGTCATTGTCGCAATCCATCCAGCATAATTTCTCTTGGTCTGCCTCTGCCTCTCTTCCCCTCGATCTTTCCAGTTGTCACGATGTTCTCCAATGCATCTCTTCTCATCACATGACCAAAAACAAAAGAAGCTGTTTGCCTCTTTCTTATTGTTATATATAATGTTCTAGTTTCATTAGCCTCATTCAGGCATTCGTTGTTAGTCACTTTGGCAGTCCAAGGAATTCGCAACATTCGTCTCAGGAACCACATCTCTGTTGCTTCCAGTCTCTTCCTAATTTGTTCATTTACTTTCCAAGATTCACAGCCATACAGCAAAACAGGTTCTTCTTCTTCTGCGTTCATCCGGAGTTTCTTTTTTTCGGACGTGACTGCGTTGTGCCTGTTTACAGCAGAGCTGCGTTCTTGCGCCGTTAGGCCGACACATCCGACTTCTGCGGGCATTTGTTGACCGGGTTAACCTTCCCGGGGAAACAGGTTCTATAAAGCACTTCAGCACTCTCGTTCTTACATTAATGATAGTGACTTAATGCATAAGATATTCTTCATTTTCTGAAATGCAGCCTTTGCCAGCCCTATTCTGCTCTTAATCTCTGGTGTGCATCTTCCATCTGATGTTATAAATATTCCTAGATATCTAAAACTATCCACTTGGTGAAGAATTGTCCCTTCTATCTCTATTTCACATTTGGGCGACACCTGTTTCTTTGACATCACTATTGTTAGTGTTTTCTTGATATTCAAGGAGAGTTATTTCTTTGCACTCTCTGTTACTACAATGTCCAATAATTGTTGTAGACCTTTTGCATTATCCACCATCAATAACCTCCTAATATTATTCCTGGCTTTTCTTTGACCTCTCTCATTATTACTTCGGTACAATGGCGACGAAGTGACGCGTTTATTCTTCGGGGAGACGCTGTTTAGTGTTTTCCTGTGGATTATGTGGTGTTATTTCATATTCGTTTATTGGAAGTGTTCAAAAGAAGCCACAGAAGGCAGGTGGTGGATGAAATTTTGAGGGCAGCCGACAGATATTTGTTGGTTATGGTCTCAAGTTTCCCGATCGGCAGACAGAGGATCTCTTTCGTTAGACAATGACTGGTCACCCGACCAGTACGGTTACTGCCATAGAGGAAAGCACCGGCAAACTACCTCTTTAAAAGTGCCTAGTACATTATGATTAGCCTAAAGACTGATCATCGAAAGACAAGGACAGAGACATTAAAATTAGCAACATGGAACGTTAGGACGTTAAACGACGACGAAAAATTAGAGAACATAAAACAAGAAATACAAAGAGAAAAATTTAATATTCTAGGGATGTGCGAAACGAGATGGACAGGAGCAGGCATCAAAATAGATGAAGATTTTAAGATTATTTATTCTGGAGGGGAAGATCAACAAAGGGGAGTGGCAATTATTTTGGACCGGAAAACATCAAAATCTGTTCAAGGATATTGGGCTGTGTCGGACAGAGTTCTACAAGTTAAATTGAGTGGCAGACCTTTTAGCATAAATGTTATTCAAGTATATGCCCCAACAGGAGAATCCAGTGAAGATAGTGTAGAGGAATTTTATAATGACATAGAGTCTGCCTTAAAGAAATGTAAAAATTCAGAAATAAACATCATAATAGGAGACTTCAATGCAAAAGTAGGAAATCAATGTGATAGATACACAGTAGGAAACTATGGTTTAGGAGAGAGAAATGAAAGAGGATACAGACTCGTAGAGTGGGCAAAAGAACAGGAAATGATTGTAGGAAACACCTAGTTTAAGCAACACCCTAGAAGATTATGGACATGGAGGAGTCTTGATAGCAGGATCAGAAACCAGATTGACTACATTCTGATTAGCAGAAGATTTAGAAACACGCTAACAATAGCAAAAACAGTTCCCAGTGCTGATTGTTATAATAACCACAGACTACTTAAGGAACATTGAGGATAAAGTTGAAGAAAGTCAAGTATATAACAGGAAACACTAAATATTATTCCTCTGAAGTCGGAGAGTGTCTGCCTGTATGGCGAGGAACCACCAGTCTGCACACCAATAAACCAGACATGGGACAACGGATACTCACGCAAACCTCAGGTCCTGTATGACATCACACTGATGTTGGACAACAGGATGCCTTCATCCGACATACAGAACTTCGCGTTGGAGCTCAAGCCAACGAACAAAGCAAGCAAGCACTAAATATGATTTGTGTACATTGAGTAATGACAAGGAAATACAAATCAAATTCAACATAGAAGTATAGAACATATTTGATATATTGTCTGATCTAGAGATATTATTCCAGGATGTGGATGATCAATGGGAAATGTTGAAGAATTCAATCAGTTTGGCTGCAGAAACAACTATTCCAAAATTAAAGAAGGTGGGTCGTAAGAAATGGATGACTGAAGAAATTTTACACCTAATGGAAACAAGAAGACTCAACAAAAATAATTCTGCCAAATATGAAGAAATTCACAGACAGACAAGTCAGAATATTATGTAAGGAGGCAAAAGAAGCATGGCTTGAGGAAAAGTGCTTAGAAATTGAAAAACAACACAACAGTCAAAATACCAAATTAGTGCATAAAAGAATTCAGGAACTTACTAATAAAAGAACAAGTACAAAAGCAGGCTGTCTAAAAACTAAAGATGGCAAAATCATAATAGAAAAAGATCAGATTCTAAATGTATGGACAGATTATGTGAAAAACCTTTATAATGATAACAGAGAGGAACAGTATGATATTAGATTTAATAATGAAGGACCGCCAATTTTGAAGATGGAGGTTCAAAATGTTCTTAAGCATATGAAAGCTGGCAAGGCCCCCTGGTGCAGATAACATCACAACAGAAATGATTAAAGCTTTAGAAGAATTTGGACTAGAGCAAGTCACCAGACTGCTGAACACATTATGTGATACTGGAGATATACCTTCTGAATTATGTAACTCTGTATTTATTACAATCCTAAAGAAATCAGGAACCTTGGAATGTGATCAACATAGAACAATTAGTATAATGAGTCACATCACAAAGATTTTGCTACGAATTATCATGCAAAGAGGAAGAAAATACAACCTGAAATTGGGGAAGAACAATGCGGGTTTGTAGAAGGAAAGGGTACAGTAAATGCTGTGTATATGCTGCGAACAGTTATTGAACATGCTATAGAAGTAAACAAGGACAAACATCATTGCTTTATTGACTACACAAAGCTTTTGATAGAGTTAGACATGTCAACATGGTGGATATGCTGGCAGATCTGCAAATTGATGGGAAAGACATTAGACTTTTCCCTATACAGTGAAAATATTTTCAGAAATGTAGAAGATATCAATGGAATCAGCATTGGAGGACGAAACATCAATAACATTAGATATATAGATGATACAGTATTGATTGCAGACAATGCACAGGATCTGCAACAATTAGTAGATGCGGTTGTTGTACACAGTGAGCAGCTGGGGTTGGAATTAAATTGTAGGAAGTCACAGGTTATAGTCGTCACTAGGAAGAACGAAGTATCACAATGTCATATACAAGTAAATGGGAATATTCTTCAACAAGTGAATCGGTACAATTATCTTGGAACAGTCCTAACATCTGATGGGAGATGACTTGAAGAGATTAGAACAAGAATCGTCATGGCGAAAATAGCCTTTAGCAAGATGAAAAACATTCTGACCAATAAAAAGATGTCAATTGAAACGAGAAAAGGAGTGTTGAGGGGATATATAGAGCCTGTTCTTTTGTATGGATGTGAAACCTGGACAATGTGCAGTTAAGCTGAAAAACATCTGATGGCTGCAGAAATGTAGTTTCTGAGGAAAATGCAAAGAATACCATGGACAGACAGAAAAACCAATGACCAAGTACTACAGGAGACAAATGAAAATCGTAAATTGATTAGAGAAATTAGACGTAGACAGTCAAAATTTTTTGGACATGTTATGAGAAGAAATGGATTGACAACCGGCAAGATCGAGGGGAACAGACCAAGAGGAAGACCGAGAGGAAAATACCTGGATGGCTTGGCCACATGGCATGGATGAGACAGGAACACTGAGCTGATCCACGACTCTGGTGATCGAGTGATATGATGAGTCATGACCGCCCACGCTTTCCGGCATGGAACATGATTGATTGATTGATAGAGGGAGAAGAGATCTGGTGACAAAACACATCCCTGTCTTACTCCCAGTTTTGTGTTTATAATTTCCTTCTTTATTTCCCATTTTAATTGCTGCTATTTGGTTCCAGTAAATATTTTTTATTATTCTGAGATTTCTCCCATCAATGTTAATATCTTCCAACATTTTAAATATTTCATCGTGTCTTTCTTTATCAAATGCCTTAGTATAATCTATGAAGCACAAATATATGTCTTTCTTTGTCTCTATTGATCTTTCTAATACTAATAGTGTCCGTAATGTACATATTGCATTGTTTGTACCCATTCCTTCCACATAACTATACTGTTCTTCACCAATTTCCATTTTTATTTTCTTTCTTGTTCTTCTCATTAGAATTCTGAGTAGCTTAGTGACATGATTTATGAGGTTAATCGTACGAAAATCTTCGCATTCAACTGCTCCTGGACAAATGATATACTTGTTTTATATATGCTATTTACTGCCAATTTAATAAATACATACACCAAATATGAGGGAAAGTCAATAAGTAAGTCACAAATGATTGTCGAAAAATAACTGTCACATGCCTGTGTTCAGTGGCATTAAGGTGAGTGGCCGTACAATATAAACAGTTCAAGAGGTGAAAGGGCATTCACCGGAAAGAGAATATAAGGAGATAAACGGTAAGGGAGAGGGGCTGCAAGAAAGGGCAGACAGTTGGAGCAGTGAGGTTGTGTGTTGTGTGTGAGGCATTGTGGGGGATAGAATTGTTGAAAAGAGAGGGACAAAGATTGACGGGGAGTTGATGTTTGGACTCCGAGCTGAGAGGGGGGTTGAGTGTAGACCAGACCAGGAGAAGGTCGTGGTCTGATAAAGTGAAGAATTGTGACGGAGTTTGGAAGATAACTCCGCACTGTGGGTTCCAGGGATAGTGAGTGGAATTCGAGACCCATAGTGGGTTACTTTGAGTCGGGCCTAGAGAGAGGCTAGTATACCTGTCGTGTGGGACGAGATTTTTGTAGCCTTGAGAGGCAATGTTATTCGAAGTGTTCCATTGGGATGGAGATATATTCTTAGAGAATTATTGTTCCTGGATTTATATGTTACATGTGTCTGTGTTAATTCAGAATTAAAGGAATATTATGTGCGCAAATTAACGCTTGTTCACTGACTGGTGTTTGGTGGTGATGCATCTTGATTAATCTGTTGTTCAACATCACATTGTTACAAGGACATACCCTAGACATAACCATAGCCACTCTATCTGTCACTTAGTCAACATTCACTTTGTGACAGAGAAGATTTCTGGAGGCTTCGTCCATCAAGAACAATATAGACATTGTTGTCATTCCGTTTATCTGTGAACTAGTTGATTAGAGAGAACACTAACATCAGAGACATTAGTCGGATGCCCAATTACAACAACAATTATGAGAGCTCTCCTGTCAAGAATAAACACCATTTTCAGTAGACAGCGCATTTCAAAAGTGTCGGAGAATTAATACAGAGTCCACGAGAAACCAGGTAAAAATATCATTTCTCACTCGGAGTGGGGAGAGTAGACGGGGAAAGTGTGTCCACGATATAAACACTGGGGTTTCTTCCGTGCGGGAACTGGGTAGCACATAGGTCACGAGAAGGTCAGGACAGGTAAACTGGATACCAGGCAGTATTTCTTCGGCTATCAGGGACGTCAGAAAATTAACGCAAACAGGCGCGTGTGTTTATAGGTCAGGTGAACTTGTGGACAGCGAGTGTGTGTGTACGGCGTCTTCAGAGTTCGGTGCAGATAATAAGATGGAAAGGGGCGCCAGAGGAGTTACGAGGGTAATTCATGGTTAAAAACTCGCCAGGAGGAGGGGAGTTATAGGAGGAAAGTGTGGGGAACACACAAAGGTGACAATCGTTGCTCCACAGAAAAGGAAAAGTTTCTACACGGAGTATTGTGATAAAGAGAAACAGAGATGACCTTGTGAGTCAAGGCCGAGAACCAGGGAATTTGACGGAAAAATTTCCACTGAGAATAACACGTTGTTTTTCTACTGAAACTACGATTCACGTTTAACGTCTTTGTGTGTGTGTGTCATCATCGGCAAACAAACCACAACAGTCATTCAGGTGCCGTCTTCGCAAATATGAGCGCATTTTTTCACCAAAAAAGACTTGCGAAGCGGATTTAAAGCGCGTGATCATTTTCTGCTATTCGTTGGTTTAACCGGGTCAGCAACAGTGAAACCATACCATCACTTCAAAGCGACAGTGACTACGCAGATAAACATTCATTGATTTTAAAGGTATTTTCGGCTCCCCAAAACGCAACGAAAACCCAATATTTCTGGCAAAACAAGAGCGTTCACATACATTATACAATCACAGGCCATCCCTACAGGGAGGGTTACAAAAACATTACGGACTGTGAAGATACAAGGCGTTGGGATAATTATCATCATCTTCAACTTTTACGACAGTCGAAAATCGTGTCACCACGTCAACAAAAAGTGACAACGCATCAGAACTTTAATTCATTGTGGGAAGCTAACGTCGTAATCTTTTCAAAACAGTAACCGACAAACATTTCCAGGCGATTTTCGGAGACTATTGAAAACAAATTAAGGACTTTTTTAAGATTCTACCATCGCATTGGTGTCGGCAACCCTTGTTTGCTTCTGTTGTTCTCATCGTCCTAAGTATTGTTGTTGTTGTGCGTTACGTAAATATTTGTATGTGGTCCAGTGGTCGTAATAAGTAGGATATTTTTGCTTTATTTCTCGAAATGCGGGAGACAGAGCAAAGGTGAAGTTTCTAGGTGCACATTGTATTGGTTGAGAGACAGCTGACGAGTCAGTTTGTTTTGTGCTGTGGCATTGGGTCGTCTCGACATTATACATGGTGTCCAAGTGTCTACGTCAGATCTATGTACATTATTCATTTTATATTTGTTCTTTTTACTGTTTTCTCTTTACTGTTACATATAATATTTGAGTTCTTTGGATATATGGTATTGTTGTAATGCTTATGTTAATACATCTTCTATCTAGATGGTATTTGTCAGTTTATATTATGCGCACGGTATGGTCTTTCATGGGCATGTTTATGTCAGTGGTTTTTATTTCTATGTAATCATCCGTCTGCGTTTCACCGGCCTATGCGTCTAGCGTTTAATAGTTCGCAGTTAGTGTGTATCATCCATTTGTGTATGTATATGTATGTTTACAACTATTTCCAGGAATTGTTCTACAGTTATTTGATATATATATATATATATATATATATATATATATATATATATATATATATATATAGGAGGGAGTATAGTTATATTCCCCCCTCACTACCTAGTGCTTATAGAGTGACTGGGTGAGTACAGAGTGATATTGTAGCACTACGGATTTACTGTACACAGGGAGTGCGGGTGTACTTAGGGAAGTGACACAAAGACTAACAGCAGAGTCTGTACATTTATAGTTGGCTGATTCACAGCAACGTGTCCACAAGTACAAGATGCCTACTTTAATGGATTATATTGAAGCAGGTGAAAGAATAGGCCTGAAAGGTAAAGAGTTACAGGAGTATGCAGAAGCGAAAGAACAAAAGCAGACGGAAAGAGAGGAGAGGCATAATGAACGCGAGGCAAAGCGTCTACAGGAAGAGAAAGAGACGCAAGTAAAACTAGCTGAATGGAAAACAAGCGTCTACAGGAAGAGAAAGAGACGCAAGTAAAACTAGCTGAAATGGAAAACAAACGTCTACAGGAAGTAAAGTTAGCTGAAATGGAAATTGAGAAAGAGAAGATCAAGTGCCAGATGCAAACTGAAATCGAGTTACTAAAAAAACTAGAACTATCTTCGAAAGGTCAAAGTGAGGAAAGCAGAAGACCGTCGCAGTCGTCACAGAGATTAAAACTGCCATTTTTTACGGACCGAGACAACTTGGATTCCTATTTGTCGAGATTCGAAGCATCAGTGAAGGTATTAGGCATCCCAGAAAGCGAGTACGCAATTAGATTGGGCGAGTATTTAACGGGTAAGGCTCTAGATACTATGTTCAATTTACCTGTAGAAGAAAGGAACAACTACACTATCTTACGTCAACGTTTGCTGACAAAGTTCCAACTAACTGAACATGGATATAGAACAAAGTTTAGACAGTTAGGGCCAGAGACAAATCAAGATTTCACAGATTTTGTTAACACAGTAAAGAACACATTTAATAAGTGGATGGAGCTGGCAGAGGTAGGAAAAGATTTTAATAAATTAGTGGATTTAATGCTGAGAGACAAGGTGTTATCATCGTGCAATACTAATTTAGTGGCTTTCTTCGAGGAACGTAAGCCAAAGGACATAGACACAATGTCACAGTTAGGGCAAAATTACATGACTGCACATCCAAACAGTTCTATTGGTAGACTTATGAGTGAGGAAATAGTCTGTGCAGCGTACACTAAACAGGACCAGAATCCAGTCATCAGACCAAGGGCGAAAAGTGTGGATTCAGCACATAAAGGTGAGCAGCAAGAACTTCAAGATAATGGTTTCCGAGGAAACAATGTTGGTAGAGTAGGGCGGTACCCATATAGAAGAGGGAATTTCCAGAGACGTCCAAGTTATGCCGGATGTTGGAATTGTGGGAGCTGGAGACACAAAATGACAGATTGTGATGCACAACCATCAGATGGACCAACGAACAACAGTAAAAGGGAGATCACTTGTTTCAAATGTGGAAGGAACGGGCATGTCAGTCATCAATGTAGGATGAGAGAAACAGAGCACTCAAATGCAGCACAAGTAATTGAGACGCTGAATAATGAAGATTGTAGTGGGTGCAAACCTCTTTTTGAAAAAGACAGTCAGCCAGTCTTAATATGTGGTCACACAGTTAAAGCAGGATCAGCAGTGCATGAAGGAGGAAGTCTGAAGATGCATCATGGGTTTGTTAATGATAGGCCAGCGTTAACAATTAGGGATTCCGGATGTACGTCCATCGGGGTGAGAAAGGGTTTAGTGCATCCCTCGGATTATACAGGAGAAAAGATTAGATCCATAACATTTAATGGGACAGTAGAATTCTACCCAATAGCCGTGATAACAGTAAAAACACCATACATAACAGGAAGAGTGACAGCATGTGTTTTAGACTCACCAGTGGCAGATCTCATCATAGGAAATGTTATAGGAGTTAAAGAGTGTACAGAAGAGGAAGTAGTTTATTGGGACCAAAAATATAGTGTAAGCAGTAATGAGGTAGTTACCACAAGAGAACCTAAATTAGAGAGTATAGCTGAGGTAGAAGAGGCACTTGAAGTAGACACAGGAACTCAGGACAAGGATAGTACAGCTGAGCAGATGAGAATGGATCCCAAATATAGTGCTAGTGGCTCCCAGAGACAAGATACTACTCTGAACAAATGTTCACAAGGGTGTAGGAGAGTAGAACATAGGCAGTCAAAGAAAGGTAGATGGTGCTTCGAGAGGAAGAACAATGTTCTTACTCGCCGCTTTTCAGATAGTGGAACTGCCCATGGGCAAGTAGTATTACCGTTAACACATAGACGACCGATATACTAGAACAGCTCAGGATAGTGCATGTGCAGGGCACATAGGCATAAGGCGTATGCAGCAGAAAGAAAGGTGCCAGATATATGGGCCAGGATTGAATAAAGAGTTCAGACTAAACAGAGACTCAAGTGTAACAGGTGCAATATGCAGATAGGAAAGTTGAGTCAGGTCAAAAGAGTGTTCGCGACATTACTGACCCAGGGCTAGGGATAGCAAACAGATGTTGTAATTGTAGAGGTACCATGAGTGCATGGGTACATGAAAGGTAGACACAGCATCGACAGGAATCAGAGGTGGGTTAATGCAAGAAAAGAACCACCTGATATATGGTCGGTACACAAATAGTATTGTGTGGTCGTGAAGATAGTAATAGACCTGTGGGTACATAAGTATAATGCTTTTCTATGATGTATTATTATTATTATGTGATGTATTAGTTCATGCATTGATACAAAAGATAGAAAGATGGTTGTATTTATGTGTGGGGAATATGGGAGTTTACTATGAGTATTTGATATATTATTAAGTGTGGTAGCTAGAGTAAGTTGGATTTATACTAACGACTACCCAGGCAATGTGTCTGGGTCACATATTTGATAAGTATTAGTCGCCCAACATTTGAAAACGATGTTTTCTTTTGAGGGTGGGGTAGTGTCACATGCCTGTGTTCAGTGGCATTAAGGTGAGTGGCCGTACAATATAAACAGTTCAAGAGGTGAAAGGGCATTCACCGGAAAGAGAATATAAGGAGATAAACGGTAAGGGAGAGGGGCTGCAAGAAGGGGCAGACAGTTGGAGCAGTGAGGTTGTGTGTTGTGTGTGAGGCATTGTGGGGGATGGAATTGTTGAGAAGAGAGGGACAAAGATTGACGGGGAGTTGATGTTTGAACTCCGAGCTGAGAGGGGGGTTGAGTGTAGACCAGACCAGGAGAAGGTCGTGGTCTGATAAAGTGAAGAATTGTGACGGAGTTTGGAAGATAACTCCGCACTGTGGGTTCCAGGGATAGTGAGTGGAATTCGAGACCCATAGTGGGTTACTTTGAGTCGGGCCTAGAGAGAGGCTAGTATACCTGTCGTGTGGGACGAGATTTGAGTAGCCTTGAGAGGCAATGTTATTCGACGTGTTCCATTGGGATGGAGATATATTCTTAGAGAATTATTGTTCCTGGATGTATATGTTACATGTGTCTGTGTTAATTCAGAATTAAAGGAATATTATGTGCGCAAATTAACGCTTGTTCACTGACTGGTGTTTGGTGGTGATGCATCTTGATTAATCTGTTCTTCAACATCACATTGTTACAAGGACATACCCTAGACATAACCATAGCCACTCTATCTGTCACTTAGTCAACATTCACTTTGTGACAATAACAAAATATGATAATAACTTGAAACCAGTTTATTTTTGTACATACATTGTCCCTGTATTTCTCAACATAATTTCCACCAACATTGATGCACTTATCCCATCATTTTATCAGTCCTTCCAAACCGGCTGCATAGAACTGAGTGCTCTGTTTTCTAAACCATGTTTTCACTTCACATTCAACTTTTGCAAAATGTCTCCCGCCAAGATTGGTTTTCAGTGGACCACAAAGGTGCAAATCACTAGGGGCTAAGTCGGGGCTGTAAGGTGGATATTTCAGAACTTCTCACCTTAGTTGGTTAATTTTCTCCTGAGTTAATTGAGCCGTATGTGGTCTGGCATTGTCATGAAGAAGCAACACCCCTCTAGTCAGCAGTCTTGGAAATTTTCATCGAATTGCATCATGAAGCATCGACAGAACTTCACAGTATGATTCAGAATTCATACTGTCACCTTTCTTCTTGAAATTGGTTAAAAGCACTCCATGACAATCCAAGAAAACTGTCAGCATAACCTTCCCTGCTGATGGCGTAACCTTGAATTTTTTGACACAAGACGAAGAAGGATGTTTCCATTGCATTGAACCATGCTTTGACTCGGGCTGGTAGTGATGCACCCATGATTCGTCTCTAGTAACAATCCTGTTCAGCATGTCTTCTCCTTCATCTTCGTATCGACAGAGTTGATGCAAGGACAGGCCAAATCAGTTCATTTTGTGTTCCTCCTTCAATTGTCTGGGTACCCACCTTAAGCACACTTTCTTAAATTTCGATCGATCATGCATTATGCTGTATGCTGAACCATGTGACTACCCTATTGCAGATGCTACAGAGTCTATCGTTACTTGCCTGTCACCTCTAATCCTCTCCTACACCCGCTATGCCAGTGGTTCTCAACCGGTGGGGAATTCCCCCCCCCCCCCCCCCCCCCCCGGGGGAATTTTGGGGTATCCAGGGGGGGGGGGGGGGGGGAATAAAGATTATTTCAAGATCGCGTTAATACAAGAACCGATCACTTGATATTGTTTTTCCCTTCATACTTTACGGTTCTGTACGTATCACCCTTCTGAAATTCATTTTATAACGTAAGTAGATCCGCAAATCACATTTTATGTAGATGTCTAGACTTGTTTTAGTATGTGCTATTAAATTTAGCTTCAATTATTACGTATACTGTGTAGGGGCAGGGGGGAATTTTTAGGGAGGAAATACGAAGGGGGGGGGGGGGGGGGGGAAATGACGTTCTAAAATTATGGTGAGGGGGGAATGACGTCCTAAAAATATGGTGAAGGGGGGCACAGGCCAAAAAAAGGTTGAGACCCACTGCGCTACACGGATGCTTCTTCTGCAATCTCAATGGGACGACCAGATCAGATTTCATCAACAATGTTAGAGCGTCCTTGAGAAAATTTTTCTACCCAGCTATGCACCGCTTTACGGGTCAAACATTTGTCAGCATAAACAGGAAGCATTTCCTTGTGATTGTTTTTTGCAGGCAGTCGTTTTGCCCCCCCCCCCCCCCCCAAAAAAAAACGCACAACAGCACGTTGCTCTTTGGTTGTACACTCTGTAAGTACAGTCGCCATTTTGTTTATGCGCTGCGCATGAACTTGAGACACCTAGTGCCACCCGACAAACAGGAATATAAACTTTGATGTTGCTGTCACATAATGACACCTGCAGAAAACACAAACTACATTTACCTGCCATCCCACAGAACTGTGTGACTTACTTATTGACTTGCCCGCCTATCAGACATTTCAAAGGTTTCTAGTCCACATCGATTAAGTTAGGGTATTTCAGATCTCCATCATGAATAAATGAAGCATTAATACTATCATCATTTGTAACATTTTCTTTCTTTATGTGTTTTCTTGTGGTATTTCAAATGACCAGTTTCAGTTGAATAAAATAACTTCAAATGTAACAATTAGATGCAAGCCTTGAAAGATGTATAGATGAAATAAACACCAGCACATCAGCCTTGAGAATTAAAACCCAGTCTTCTGGAGGATTTACAATAAACAATCTCACTACTGTTCATCATCGTTCATGTAATTATTAAAAATCATCTCAAATGTGTACACTATTCTGTATAACCATTTTATTCAGTATTACAGATGTATACATGCTCAAGATTACTCAGATTATCTGATACTGAAAAATTACAAGTGTGTCATTTTATAAGCAATTATGGCTCTTCTTGTCTGTCAAGACATACGATCAGATTATGCGAAAAGTTCTAAGGAAAAAATGGATTAACTATTGTGACATTGTGTGAAGAAAATTTAAAAAATTATTTTCTCAACACATTTAAATACCATTTTTATACTTATCATTAAATCAGATTGATTGATTGATTGATTTAGGAACCGACATCACAGCATTCGAGGCATTCCCATAAGTGCTCCGTTCCCATCCTCAGCAGCCAGCGAAGAGTTCCAACACTAAGAGTTCCAGTAGCAATCTGATTATATGTCTGTCTCGCCTTTCCTCTGAGCGTCGAGCGTCGGCCAGATCCCCTCGTCACACCTCGCTGCCTCATTCTTACCAGACTATGGAGATCCATTTGCTCCTCCGAGGTGTACATGTGCTCCCACAAGGCCGCAACCACATCTGCCTTGTCATGCATCAATACTCCACCAAGTTTTGCCGAGCTAGCCAATCTGTCTGCTTGTTCATTCCCCAGCACACCGGCATGCCCGAAGAAAAGATCCAGGTGATGCTTGCTACCCGTGACCTCCGAAGCGAAGCAAGCCACTCTGTATGAAGCCTGCCTGTCCTCACCATCCTCAGCATGCTTTCTGAGTCAGTTACAATCACAATGTGTGTATGTATCGTGTTCTCCATCCAGCGGAAAGATGCACTGATTGCCTCCACCTCCATTCTTAAGCTAGATGTTGTGGCATCATAGGTCAGGCTCTCCTGCACCAAACGTCGACCATTAGCTTTTGCCAAGAATCCCCAGGCACTTCTCCTACCTCTCAACACCGAACCATCCGTGTAGATAATCACATCACCCAGGCGAGCATTATCCTGAGTTATCATTCAATCAGATTAGAGGCCAAGGCAACACCTGTCATTTTTCAAGATATATAACAGCTTGAAAAAGTTTGTGGGTTTCCAGAAAGTAGAGTTGTATCAAAATCCTTACTAAGCACAAAAAGAAAAGCATGTTACAAGTAGGTCACTAAACGTAAAGGACCTATTAAGATGCCAGGAGATATAATGGGTTTATGGTGCTAGCCCCACAATTTATAGACCAATCAGCACTCGAGGGGTGATGTGGTCAATATCAAGCTGGGCTGCCTTTACTTCCCAAGACATTTCCTGCTGCCTGTTTTAGGATGGTTGACTTTGGAGCCCAGGTCAATTAAAATAATGCACTTATGTGTATTCAAATACATGATCACCATGCTAGTAGGCAAGCATGCTAGTCACTTCACTGCCATGGCTACCAATCACCATTACAAACACCTTATTTTATTGTAAGAGAACAGCTGTAATAGAAAGCTGATCAAATACAAGTTTGCTAAGAGACATCTGTTACAACAGCCTTGCCAGTCACACTCCAAGAGAACAATGCTTTGAAAACCCTGAACAGATGAAACTTAAATATTCAAAGAATATTATCCCACAACAAATCAATAACACTACAAGTTATATTGTCTGACATAACCACTTCAAAGAAGAAAGTCCCTAACTATTATCTCCACCCCAGTAAGTGAATCAAATACATTTTTAGTCAGCAACTGGTCACAAAGCCACTCAGCTTTAGCATAATCAACAGCGAACAAAACAAGAAGAACAAGCATTATCAACAAAATATATATAGTTATTTGCAAATATCAATAATTGTACTATTATTCATAATGGTGTATTACATTCATGTCTGTTACAAAG
Organism: Cepaea nemoralis; assembly: GCA_014155875.1. Taxonomy (NCBI): domain Eukaryota; kingdom Metazoa; phylum Mollusca; class Gastropoda; order Stylommatophora; family Helicidae; genus Cepaea; species Cepaea nemoralis. The sequence goes on along the minus strand of JACEFZ010013953.1, from coordinate 194,949 downwards.
AATAACAATTTCTATTTATTACACAAGAGCACGCAACTCGGGATATTCTATCACCAGTTAAACAAATTTAGTTAAGCAAGTTAACCCATTAATGTACGCTGATGACCTGGTTCTATGGAGCACAAATGAACATGCATTATTGGCCACCAGATCGCTACAAAGAGCTGTAGATACATTTGTTGCATGGGCAAATAGATGGTGTGTCAGCATAAACACTGACAAGTGCAGTATCCACTCTATTTACCCTCTCCCCAAAACAAAAAGGCAGGAATCTTCCAGGTAAATGGAATACCCCTAAGAGAAGATAAAGAACCATTATACTTTGGAGTAACATTTGAAGGCAGGCTGACATGGAGAAAGCACATCAACTAAAGCAGTAGCAAAAGCCAGAAGGAAAAATAGCCATCCTGAGAAAACTAAGTGGATCCACATGGGGAGCCAGTGGGAAAATATGTAGCAAAGTTTATCAACAGAGCATACCACCACACCTGGAATACGGGTCAACTGCATGGTGTTCATCATATAAAAATCACTCTACAAGAGCTGGACAAGGTGCAAAATCAAGCACAGGAGGGAAGAGATCAATCCCCTATAGTGGAGATGGAGAAGATGGGGAGGACACAAGCACTGAGAGAGGGCATAGTTACAAAAACACTAATACAAGCAGAAAAGTTCCTCAGCTTGCCAGTCCACCCTATGTAAGAACAGATTTGAAAACTTAGCTATGGTGCGGTTGAAAAGAAGCAGTTTTATCCATCAGGTGAAAGGAGTTTGCAGAGAAACCACTGATCTGCCCACAGTTGGTATCCCCCTGAAAACTATTCCAGAGCGAACTCCATGGAAAGAGGAACATAGACTATCACCATAAATTCAGACAAAAGTGAGAGGAATATTTGACAAGGAAGAACAGAACAGTGTGCGTGCAGAACAGCCACTCTCAGCTTCCTTGATGAAGAATACCCACAGGACCTCTGGATCCGAGTCTACACAGATGGGTCAACACAAAATGCTATTCTAAATGGAGGAACGGGAGTGTACATAGAATACCCAAATAATACTAGGGACACGGCCAGAGTACCAACAGGAAAGTACTGCCATAACTATGATGCTGAAATTGAGGCAATGAAGATAGCAACAGAGAAATTACTAAATAAAAGCCATGGTACACAACCTGTGGTGCTATTGACAGATGCAAAATCAGTACTCGAGGCCCTCCTGTCTTGGAAATTGCCAGGTACTAAGGACACTACTTTCTGAACTTAGCAGTCAGCATAAGGTCACCATACAGTGGAAACCATCACACTGTGTACTACCCGGAAACGAGAGAGCTGATCGATTAGCTAAGGAAGGAGAAGAAGAACAGCCTGGTTACATACCACTAACAGAAAAGAATAATCAAATCAGTCAGAAAGCCATCAAAACCTGCTCAAGACGACTACCACATTATGGACAGACCAGAGCAAGTCAAGTCATTATTCTGAGCCTCAGAACAGGACACAATAGATTACGCAACCACATGTATACAAAATTCAAGATTGGTGAATGTGTACATGTGGAATGGAGTTGAAGACAGCAAAGCACATACTCCAAGACTGCCCAAAATACAACAGGTCTAGGCAAACCTTCTGGCCTAGAGAGACGACAGTGGAAGATGAACTATATGGACCACTGAGTGAACTAAAAATATACAGTTCAATTCATACAAGAGACAACATTGCAGTTATAGACATATTTCAAGGGAACGAAAGAATAAGAAGTAGTAGTAGTTAAGCCAGTGATTCATGAAGTATGATAAGCTAAACTATGATTTTACACCAGAATAGAACACAAACACAAAGCAAATAAATGTTACACTTATTTATTAAAACCCTGGACAGATCAGACGGCCTCACTGTTTCCCTGTCATACTGTGGCTGTAACAATTGCCAAAGTGGTCAGACTGTGGCTGTAACAGTTGCTAAAGTGCATGTGATAGACTAGTGTGGCAATATTATATTGTGTGGGCTTCTAATCAGCTGTGATAGTCATCATTATTTGTAAATGTACAGGCTGAAACTATGGTCACACTTACACAATTGTATATACATAGTATATAGTATGTATATACACTAAACAGAAATGGTTTACACTGGCTGTTAGGGCAGGGAAGACTGGCCAAGCAAACATAGCTGGCAACCGTCACCTTCATTGAGTTAATTTTTTTTTTTTTAAACGTTGCGTATCCCTTACGGGATGTTGCAGTCAACACCAGCATTTTTCAGCTGCTGTTGATGGACTAGGCAAGTGTTACGTTCAGTAGTTTGCCATTGCTTTCTGAACGACTGGCTCCCATACCAGCACGCTTATAACACAACGCGACACGGTCTGCTGCACAAATCGGTTGCAGCTGAGCTTCGAACGCCTGGTACCCGGCTCATGAACTGCCGCATTCGTAAGCCTTTAGCCACGGAGCCGGCTAAAAAATGTTTTGCATATCCTTTACAGCTGGCTTCGTGGCTTAGAGGTTATGACTTTTCTCAGTAATCTCGTATACTCTCGTCGGTAACGTGATGACGGTTAGAATCAGCAGTGGTTCGAATCGCATCGGTAACTTACGGGGTATGTGAGCCGACCGCTCAGAAAGCAATGGCAAACTACTGAGCGTAATCTTGCCAAGAAATCAACATACAGCTGAAAGATGCTGGTGTTGACAGCTAAGTCCTGCAAAGGATATGCAAAAAAAAAAAAATATATCCTTTACAGGACATCGCTGTCAACATCAGCATCTTTCAGCTGTATGTTGATTTCTTAGCAAGATTATGCTCAGTAGTTTGCCATTGCTTTCTGAGCGACTGGCTCACACACCCTGTAAGTTACTGACATGATTCGAACCACTGCTGATTCTCACCGTCATCACGTTACTTACGAGAGTATACAAGATTACGGAGAATAGTCGCTAACCTCTAGGCCAGGAAGCCGGCAAGTTATCTACCAGAGATACTTTGGCACATGCTTTGTGGCTTGGCTGTTCCCATCAAGATCCTGTGATAGTTTGTTCACAGTTATATCCCATCATTAGATACTAAACAAAGTCTTAAAAGTCGAGGACTGACTTCATTGCCCCAGGTTTTATCCCATATGGTTTGGTCTCTTTCCGCAGGACGGCCTGTCAAAAGTGACACAACAAACTCCGTAGCTCTGGCAACAACACCCAGGCATCTCAGAGAAAAATGCACCTATAAACCGAAAGACGTAGCCTGGAATCAAACCCACAACCTTCGAGGCGTGAGGCAGATGGCTTGACCACTTCACCACGGAGACTCTCAGAGACTAACAAGTGTTGAGTAAAGAGGAAAACAACAACCATAAACATCACATCCGTAAAAGTAAAATAAAGGATCACCTCTCACACCATGAGGTGTAAGGAGTATATAGGTGTATGTGTTCGCTTATGGTCTTTCAGACTGCCAGCTTCAGTAAAAGAAGCATCACAAATATCACACTTTTAAGGTGTCTCTCCTGTATGTGTTCGCTTATGGTCTTTCAGACTGATAGCTTCAGTAAAAGAAGCACCATAAACATCACACTTGTAAGGTTTTTCTCCTGTATGTGTTCTCTTATGTTTCGTCAGATTGCCAGCTTGAGTAAAAATTGCACCACAAGCATCACATTTGTAAAGTCTCTCTCCTGTATGTGTTCTCTTGTGGTATTCCAAACTGCCAGCACGAGTAAAAGAAGCACCACAAACATCACATTTGTAAGGATTCTCAACTGTATGGGTTCTCTTGTGGCATTTCAAATTGCCAGCTTGAGTAAAAGAAGCACCACAAAAATCACATGTGTAAGGTTTCTCTCCTGTATGTATTCTCTTGTGGGTCTTCAGATTGCCAACCTGAGTAAAAGAAGCACCACAAATATCACATTTGTGAGGTTTCTCTCCTGTATGTGTTCTCTTGTGGTATTTCAAACCTCCAGCGTGAGTAAAAGAAACACCACAAACATCACACTTGTAAGGTTTCTCTCCTGTATGTGTTCTCTTATGGTCCTTCAGATTGCCCGCTAGAGTAAAATAAACACCACAATCATCACATTTGTAAGGTTTCTCTCCTGTATGTGTTCTCTTGTGGTATATCAAACTGCCAGTGTGAGTAAAAGAAGCATCACAAACATCACACTTATAAGGTTTCTCTCGTGTATGTGTTCTCTTATGTTTCTTCAGATAGCCAGCGTCAGTAAAAGAAGCACCACAAACATCACATTTGTAAGGTTTCTCTCCTGTATGTGTTCTCTTATGTTGCATTCAAATTACCAGCTTGAAGTAAAAGAAGCACCACAAACATCACATTTGTAAGGTTTCTCTCCTGTATGTGTTCTCATATGTGTCCTCAAACTTCCAGCATGGGTAAAAGAAGCACCACAAACATCACATTTGTAAGGTTTTTCACCAGTATGTGTTTTCTTGTGGCGTTTCAAATGGTCAGGGCGAGTAAAAGAAGCACCACAAACATCACATTTGTATGGTTTCTCTCCTGTATGTGTTCTCTTATGTTTCTTCAGATTACCAGCTAGAATAAAAGAAGCACCACAAACATCACACTTGTAAGGTTTCTCACCTGTATGTATTCTCTTGTGGTATTTTAAACTTACAGCTTGAGTAAAAGAAGCAGAACAATCATCACATTTGTAAGGTTTTTCACCAGTATGTGTTCTCATGTGGTATTTCAAACTTGCAGCTTGAGTAAAAGAAGCACCACAATCATCACATTTGTAAGGCTTCTCTCCTGTATGTGTTCTCATGTGGTATTTCAAACTTCCAGCTTGAGTAAAAGAAGCACCACAATCATCACATTTGTAAGGTTTCTCACCTGTATGTGTTCTCTTGTGGTTCTTCAGATTGCCAGCTTGAGTAAAAGAAGCACCACAATCATCACACTTGTAAGGTTTCTCTCCTGTATGTATTCTCTTGTGATTCATGTTCTTTTGGCACTCTAGATGGTCATCTTGAATCAAAAGACCATCCCATTCATTACATTTGGTTGACATCCCATCACTATGTGTTCTCTTATATCTGTCTTCACAAACATTTGGACTAGAAACATCAGACATGTCTCCTGTGTGAGTTCTTTGAGAGCTATAACTGACATAATCAAAAATGTCATCAAGAGAATTTTCAAAGCTCTGTGTATGTTTTTCTTGTGTTTCCTTATTTTGCTGCTGACAATTCTCAATAGCCAGAGATAGTTCATTGTTTGTATCAATCACAGAAGACACATTTTCTGACATCTGACAACAGTTTTCAAGTTTTACTGATGCCTTACAACTGCTCTCAACCATTATTGATTCAGAGTTGCTGAGTTCTGTCATTTCTTGAATGATGCTATCCTCTGCTATGTCTACCATTTGACTGAATCTGTGACTCCTGTCCTCACACAGAACATCCGATAGTTCTTGTTTCACAACATTCATGTCTATGATGTCATATGGCCACTCTTGTGATTGCTCTTGTATGGAGTGGTAAGGACTCCTTGGAGACCAAGAGTGTATTTCTGAAATACACCAAAGTAAATAATTAATATCCTCATGAATATACCAGGTAGTGATTATGAACAGATGTTTTCACATTGCAGCTATAGACAATTTCTAGTGAACAAAACATGGAGAAAAAGAATGATTAATGTGCTCATGTATGATCTAAGCTGATGTATGATCTTAGGCTGGTGTATGATCTAAGTTCATGATGATATAAGCTGATGTATGATCTAAGTTCATGTTGATATAAGCTGATGTTTGATTAAATTCAGGAATGATTTAAGCTGATGTATGATCTAAGCTGATGTATGATCTAAATTCATGATGATATAAGCTGATGTATGATCTAGGCTGATGTATAATCTAAGATGATTGTCATGATCGAGAGCTGACTAAAATTCAATCTCATCACGGTTTTGACCGCATCCAAGAGAGAAAGGTCTCTCCTAAACAGGACACTCGAGCTGAGACCCTGCTAGAAGTTAGACAGCTCAGACACATTATGGGCAAATAGCAACATTTATATTGCCGCCATCTGTATATATTCTAGTTACAAAGACGTTTTATATTTACAGGAGTATAAGAGTGATAGCACGATGTTGTGATTACGTTAAAGTTGTGAAAGTCGTGTAAAGAATAACAAGACGTATATTTGGTGAGAATGTTATTGTAAATCCAATGTCAGAATAGAAAATGTGAAAATGCCCAGTGTTATGTTAAGTTTTTATAATTAATTTAATGTGTCACTCTGTGATTCCAGAATGATAGATGGAAGATATGAGAGAGATCAAAATATAATATTATAAACAGTCACTCAATGATAAACAGCCACTCAATAATAGTCAGCAATTCTGAGCCATGACATTGATGAATGATCTAAGTTCAAGTATAATCTAGGCTGATGTATGATTTAAGCTGTAGAATGATCTAGGCTGATGTATGATTTAAGCTGTAGTATGATCTAGGCTGATGTATGATTTAAGCTGTTGTATGATCTAGGCTGATGTATGATTTAAGCTGTAGTATGATCTAGGCTGATGTATGATTTAAGCTGTTGTATGATCTAGGCTGATGTATGATTTAAGCTGTAGTATGATCTAGGCTGATGTATGATTTAAGCTGTTGTATGATCTAGGCTGATGTATGATTTAAGCTGTTGTATGATCTAGGCTGATGTATGATTTAAGCTGTAGTATGATCTAGGCTGATGTATGATTTAAGCTGATATATAATCTAGGCTGATTGATTTAAGCTGTTGTATGATCTAGGCTGATGTATGATTTAAGCTGTAGTATGATCTAGGCTGATGGTTTTTTTTTTAAATTTTTGCCGCTCGCTCGCTTTGAACTCAAGCGTAGTCCATACACACTATTTATAGTTGTGATGGACTGAAGTTTGCGCATGGATTAGCTTTCCTTATTAACAGTGCCCCTTGCCATCAGGCGAACCCACTCTGACTTAAGAGGTACTTGTAATTAACGTCCCCAAGTCAAGGACAACAGGTCAACATTTTAGTCCAGCTGTCCAGTGCAGGGGTTGAACTTCTAACCTCGGTATCAGCACACCGGACGTTTAAGAACACGCATTCTTACCCATTCGGCCATGCGGACCTGTGCTGATGTATGATCTAGGCTGACGTATGATCTAGGCTAATGTATGATCTAAGCTGTGTCATAAACCAGATGTAAGCACAAATGATGGGTCATGACTTAGAGGTGAATTTGAATCACAAGCATGTATTATGACGAAGAAAAAACATAACCGAGCTACCATGTCACCTTCAGGTGGGCATTCAAACGGTGGCTGCAGTCTAAGCTGGACTAGTCACGTTTCGATGATGGCAATGGCCACACATAGTGCTGCCTTGTTTTAGAGTTTATTTTAAATTTGGTTTGTGATTGAACGTTAGTGTGATAGTTCGTTAGCTTGTAAGAAGTATAGACGAAACTTGTGAAAAGGAAGAAGGAAATGAAACATAGAAATGGAACCCGTCTTGTGTGATAATTGGAGTTGGAGTTCATAAATGTGTCGTGGTGCTAACTGATAATGTAATCCTGTGGCTTAGCCCATGTATACCAATACCTAAATCTGTTCAACGACCAATCACTAATTAAGCTGGACAATGTGAGGAAGCATGTCCCTAACTGCAACTGTCTGGGCCCTGATTGATAATAACATCATAATAGAGGAACCCGCCTGCATGAGGACACAGTGCCAAAGTACTCGGGCCAAGTTGAACATGCTGTGATATAGCAATGGCCCCGCCCAATAAACTGGGTCATGTCAATTAACAATATTATTACCAATGACATAGCCACAACCCCAAGTTGGATTATGTCAATAGATGAATGATCTAAGTTCATGATGATGTAAGCTGATGATCTAAGTTCATGATGATATAAGCTGATATATGCTCAAGTTCATGATGATATAAGCTGATGTATGATCTAAGTTCATGATGATATAAGCTGATGTATGATCTAAGTTCATGATGATATAAGCTGATGTATGATCTAAGTTCATGATGATATAAGCTGATGTATGATCTAAGTTCATGATGATATAAGCTGATGTATGATCTAAGTTCATGATGATATAAGCTGATGTATGATCTAAGTTCATGATGATATAAGCTGATGTATGATCTAAGTTCATGATGATATAAGCTGATGTATGATCTAAGTTCATGATGATATAAGCTGATGTATGATCTAAGTTCATGATGATATAAGCTGATGTATGATCTAAGTTCATGATGATATAAGCTGATGTATGATCTAAGTTCATGATGATATAAGCTGATGTATGATCTAAGTTCATGATGATATAAGCTGATGTATGATCTAAGTTCATGATGATATAAGCTGATGTATGATCTAAGTTCATGATGATATAAGCTGATGTATGATCTAAGTTCATGATGATATAAGCTGATGTATGATCTAAGTTCATGATGATATAAGCTGATGTATGATCTAAGTTCATGATGATATAAGCTGATGTATGATCTAAGTTCATGATGATATAAGCTGATGTATGATCTAAGTTCATGATGATATAAGCTGATGTATGATCTAAGTTCATGATGATATAAGCTGATGTATGATCTAATACATCAGCTTATGTCAGATAAGAATACAGAGGCATTTCCCTTTTGAGTCATACTGGGAAAATATTTTGCAAAATTTGTGAGAAAAGATTACGAACTACTACAGAACCCCAGCTAAGCGAAACACAACCTGGATTTAGGAAAAACAAAGGATGCACAGATGCTATTTTTGCTCTTAGACAACTTAAAGAAAAATCAATCAAATTTAATGAAACACTCTTCTTAGCCTTTTCGACCAAGAAAAGGCATTTGATAGAGTAGATAGAAACAAGCTGTGGAAAATCCTTAAACAACATGGAGTGAGTACACATTTAACAAACCTATGTACAAGCTTTTACAACAACAGTGAATGCATAGTGAGAACAATTGAAGGACACTCAGAACCCTTCACCATAAGATCCGAAGTATGACAAAGTTGTATCCTGTCCCCTGTCTTGTTCATAACCTAAATATACAACATGTGTAAAGAAACCAGCGAAACAGAGACCGCAAGAATACTGCATGACGTGAACACAGAAGAACCATCTGCAAATTACACTATTAGAGAACTCCAACTCCAATTATCACACAAGACGGGTTCCATTTCTATGTTTAATTTCCTTCTTCCTTTTCACAAGTTTCGTCTATACTTCTTACAAGTTAACGAACTATCACACTAACGTTCAATCACAAACCAAATTTAAAATAAACTCTAAAACAAGGCAGCACTATGTGTGGCCATTGCCATCATCGAAACGTGACTAGTCCAGCTCAGACCGCAGCCACCGTTTGTGGATGATCAAGCTCTAATAGCAAAATCAGAAGCTGAATTACAAGATCACATGAATAGTCTAAACGAAATGTGTACGGAATGAAATTAGCACAAGTAAAACATAGGTAATGACTATAACTAAATAAGAAAAAACAACAACAATTCACCTAAATGAACACCCCCTGAAACAAGTAAAGAGCTTCAAATGGCAAATCAGAAGACGAGATCAAAAATAGATGCAATAAGGCAAACCAACTCATTGGACAAATGGCACCAATACTAAAGAACAAACATGTATCAATAACTACTAAGAAAGCACTTTACAACACAATCTTCCTACCAACTCTATGCTACAAATGCCAAACCTGGACAATGACAGAAAAAGAGAAAAGAAACATCACAAACACAGAAATGAGATTCCTGAGAAAAATACTCAACGTATCAAGAAGAGATAAGATAAGAAATGAAGAAATCAGGACTAAAGTGGCGGTTATAGCAGTGCTCAATTTTATTAGAAGACAACAAGTCAAATGGTTTGACCATGCAAGTAGGTTACTAACTAACAGTATACCACAACCAGCAATGTATAGACCAGATGGAAACAGAGGAAGAGGCCCAGCATGTAAACGAGGACGGAGGGAATAGCAGTCCATGGGATTATCGAAACATGAAGCCCATAAGCAGGCACTTACCCGCTGTTTGATCTAGGCTGATGTATTTCTGAGGAAAATGCAAAGAATATTATGGACAGATAGAAAAACCAATGACCAAGTACTACAGGAAGAAAATGAAAATCGTAAATTGATTAGAGAAATTAGACGTAAACCGTCAAAATTTTTTGAACATGTTATGAGAAGAAATGAATTGGAGAACTTAGTGACAACTGACAAGATCGAGGGGAACAGACCAAGAGGAAGACCGAGAGGAAAATACCTGGATGGCTTGGCCACATGGCATGGACGAGACAGGAACACTGAGCTGATCCACGACACTGGTGATCAAGTGAAATGGCGAGTCATGACCGCCCACGCTTTCCGGCATGGCACATGATTGATTGATTGATGTACTATCTAAACTGATGTATGATCAAAGCTGAGGTAGGATCTAAGCTGATGTATGATATGGGCTGATGTATGATCTAGTCTGGTGTATGATATAAGCTAATGTATAATCTAGGCTCATGTGTAATCTAGGCTGATGTATGATCTAGGCTGATTATGATCTAGGCTGATGTATGATCTAGGCTGATCTATGATGCAAGCTCAGGTATGATCTAAGAGAAATCAAAAATCAAATCAAATCAAATCAGCTTTATTTTGAGGTGAAGTGACTGCATTAGTGTAAATTAACAGATTGACAGGTACTGTATGTTTAATTTATTACTGACACTTTTCACTTATGAAGTCTATTTTAAGTACAATTATCTCCAAACAACGTATAACAGCAAGCAATATTGATATTTCATTACAGTCACAATCAAGAGTGTTAACCTCCTGCATTAAACTAACATTTATGTTGCAACTTGAGGTGACATATTAAAGAAAACAACCTCAGGTGGCACATCAGAAGAAAAAAACTTGAAATAGAATGTCGGGAAAAAATCAATGTGGAGCTGCATGTCTAAGAAAAATAACATTTAAGTGAATTTTAAAGAAAAATAAAACTTCCTCATTGTAACTCAGTGTTACTATTCCTCACTTAACTCAGAGTTCTTGGTCCACACATCTGCTTCAGTGCACTGAACTCCATGAGGTGTTCACCTTCCCATTAGGTTAGCAGAAACACCAGTTATTTAGATTAAACTTATTGACGACAAGGTTATAAACTACTGGGCATTGGCCGATGCTCACTGACTAGACTCGTAGATTCATCATTATCATGTGCCTTGCTGACTGGCATAAACATGCATATGTCTCCACAGATCTCAGTCCCTGGTGCTTTGAATCAAATCTGATGATATCCCACCATGCCACTCTCAGTCCATCCAGCATGCAATCATAACAGTGTTTTCCAATTCCCCTCTTCTAACTACATGATCAAAGAATCATGTTTGTCTCCTTCATATGGTTGTATATAAAGTTCTAGTGGCATTAGCCTTTACCAGGCAATCATTGTGTTTCCCTGGAGATCCAACATATTCACAACATACAGTAAGACAGGTTCTATATAACATTTCAGGACTCTCTTTTTTGGGTGTTCAATGATGGTGACTTATTGCCTAAGATACTTTTAATTCTTTTTAAATGGGGCGTAAATTTATCAGAGAGTAAAAGAGAAAGGGAGTGAGTGTGCAAGGGTGAGAGAGAGAGAGAGAGAGAGAGAGAGAGAGAGATAGTAAAACATTGAGTGATAGTGTGAGGGTGTTTGTCTGTCTGTGTGTGAGTGAGAGAAAGAGAGTTAAATAGTTAGTTAGGTAGGCGCGGTTCCAACTTCACAGCAACGGGTTGTCCCCATTATGCTCCGTTCCTGTGCCAGTGAATATTACACAAAATGCTCCTCACTGCCCTATGTGAACAATGGAATAGACAGGTGTATTGCAAGCCAACAGCCCGCACAGGTACCTGTGCATCATGCTGGTGCCAGAATGCCAAGAGAGTGAGAGATAGAGTGAATGAAGATGGAGAGAGTGAGTGAATGAGGGAAATAGTGAATGAGAGAGAGTGAGTGAGCGAGGAGTGAGACAGTGGGATAGTGGATGTGTTAGTGTGTGGGTATATGTATGCGCGAATGTGTGTATGTGAGTGTGTGTGTGTATGAAAAAAGAGAGATTTGTGCACATGCATGTCATGTAACATGCTATTCCATGTATTTTGTGTATTCTCTTTCATATTTTCATTTTGAATGCCACTTGACTTTATCATGTGTAATATGAACACATGTACATTACTGTAGTGAGTAAGAGAGTGGGTGTGATGAATGAGAGAGAGAGAGAGTGTGAATGAGAGAGAGTGTGAGGGTGAATGTGTGTGTGTGTGTGTCTGTCTGTGTGTGTGTGTTTCTGTGTGTGTGTCTGTCTCTATGTGTGGGAGCATCACCATTTTATATGTTACACAATGTATATGCATATTTGTTCTCAATTTTTTAAAAATATTTTTGTGGATATGCTCACGATAATCATCAGTGTATGTGTGTGTAAAGTGTGGGAGTTTTAGTGTTTTAGTGATTTTAGTTTTAGTGATTATGTGAGGCATCATGTATGTGTCTAGATGTGAGGATATGCGGGTGCGTGTGGGGATTGTGTGGGAGGATGTATGTGTGTGTGTGTGTGTGGGGGGGGTGTTGTGGGAGGATGTGTGTGGATGGGGGATGTGTGGGTGTGGGATGTGTGTGTGTGGGGGGATATGGTGTGGGGAGATGTGTGTGTGGGGGATATATATGTGTGTGTGGGGGGGCTATGGTGTGTGGGTTGGGTGTGTGAGTGGGGGGATGGGGGTGGGGATGTGTGTATGGTGGGAGGTGTGTGGGTGGGGTGCAAGATGTGTGTAGGTGGGGCATGTGTGGGTTGGTGAAGGAATATGTGGGTGAGTGGGGAATGTGTGTGTGGGTGAGAGAAGTGTGTTTGTAGGTGTTGGTGGGCAGTGGGATGTGTGGGTGATGTTTGTAGGGTGATGTGTGTTGGTGTGTGGGAGATGAGTGTATAGGTGGAGCTGTGTGGGTGGGTGGGGGAGATGTGAGTGTGTGGGTGGAGATGTGTGGGTGGTGGGGAGATGTGAGTGTATGGGTGGGATTTGTGTTAGTAAGTGAGGAATGTGTGTATGGCAGGAGGATGTGTGGTAGAGGGTTGTGTGGTTGGGAGATGGGTGGTAAGTGGATGAGTGGGTGGAGGATGTGTGGGTGGGTGGAGGATGGGTGCAGATGTGTGTGTGGGTGAGGTATGTGTGTGGGTAAGAGATGTGTGTTGGTGGGGACATGTGTGTGGGAGGGGGGATGAGTGTATGGGTGGGGTACTGTGTGGTTGAGGGTTGTGTGGTTGGGGGGTGCGTGGTTGGTGGTGTGTGGGTGGAGGATGTGTAGGTGGGTGAGTGTGTGTGGGTTGGAGCATTGGCAGAGGATGTGTGTGGGTGGGGAGATGTGTGGGTGGGGATTTGTTTGTGTGAACAGGTGCATGGAGGATGTGTGGGTGACTGAGTGTGTGTGGGTTGGAGCATTGGTGGGGAATGTGTGTGTGGGTCAGGAGGAAGTGTGGGTGGAGAAGTGTATGTGTGGGTGAGGAATTTGTGTGTGGATGGGTGCGAGATGTGTTGGTTGGTGGTTGATGTGTGTGGCTGGGCAATGTGTGGTTGGGGGATGTGTTTGGCTGGGTGGTTGAGGGGTGTGAGGGTGGGTGGGTGGAGGATGTGTGGATGGGTGAGTGTACGTTTTGGGGGATGGGTGGGGGATGAGTGGGTGGATGGGGCATGCATATGTGCCCAGGGGTGTGTGTGTTGGTTGGGGGTGTGTGAGGGGATGTTTAGGTGGGTGGGGGTGTGTCTCATAACATGGTAATATGCAATGTTTATGTTTACAACATTCATTTGACAATGGTTTTTTTCCTATGTGAATGTATCATGCACTATTGATGAACGAAAAATAAGTGATTGGAAGGGCTGAATGTAAGACGGGCTTGTCTGCCCAATTTGTAACCCTTTCAAAATAAAGTTCAATTCAATTCAGCTTGTTTAAGCATTTCCATTCTTTTATCATTTCTTGGGTTGGTGTTATCTTTTTCTTTGATACAGTGGAGTCTGGATAAGCAGAAGTCACAGGGGCCGAAGGAATTTGTTCTACTTATCAGAAATTATACCTATCCAGACTGCACAAATTTACACTAATACCATGCAGTTGCATTAAGTAAAATGATTGTACCACTTAGGAAACACAGGTAGTGAACAAATAAATAGCAATACAATATCAGAAATGTTGAAATGTTTTAGAAAGCGGAACATTAAAGTCATATGAAAATTACCAAATTAATTAAAGAAAAAGTCTGTGATTTTGCTTTGCTTCTTGAATTGTGAAAAAATGTCTTCCCATGGCCTGTTTAAAGGCACAAAATATGAGACTGCATCATCTGAACATCCAGTCTGCATCATGTAAATGTCAATTTTGTCACTCCATGCCAAAATATCTGGCTGTGATACAGGTTGTGCTTGCAGCTAAAGCAGGTCTGAGCACATCTTCTATCCATGAGCGAGTTGTTCCTTCATCGACTGACTGTTTCTCTCTGCACACATTCTTGTACATGATGCAATGTCATTTTTTGAAAAGATCCAACCAGCCAGCACTACAATTCCAGTCTGTCTGACCTCCAAGACGTGCAAATTCTTCTGGTTTCTCAATAAGGCCCATTTACTGATACATTTGCCGATCTAATCACAGTGAACCATTTTAAAAGGGCAGCATCAACAAAATCACACGCGGCAGTTCTAGCTCGCTGTCTATCACTGTCGATTTGACATTCGAAAAATAATTTTCTGTAGCGGTCTTTATGCTTTAAAATGCCGGAAAGTGTCGATGTTGGAATACCAAATTCTCTAGCTATATTCACTTTCTTCTTCCCACTATGTTCAACCTCTTCCAACAGCTCAATCTTTCTTTCTAAATTTAAAGTAGTAAGCTTTCGTCCACTAGCCGCCATTGTTGACATGTAGCGAGATATCGTATGTGCGAGATTGTTGTTCTCCGGGCTGACTAAAAATAATTCTTTCACGAAACAATTTTTTTTTTTGGGTGTGAAATGAACAGTTCGACTTAAACATGAACACTTATATAGTCGATATTCATTTTTATGTTCGATTAATCTGAAAATTCGAGTTAACCGAATTCGACTTATCAGAACTTTTTATACAATGATAAAGAAGGATAATGCCGGGACTAAGCCAGTAACATTGACTTAAGCGAAATTCTACTTATCCGAGTTCGACTTAAGTGGACTCGACTGTATAATCATTGTTTCTGTTATTTTGACATTCAAGAAAAGTCCTTTTGTGCAGTCTCTATTACTACAGATATGTTGCATATTCAGCTATCAACACTGTGCTATTTGCATATCATAGATTGTTTATATTATAACCTCCAACTCATAATCCTGACCCCTCTTTGATCTCTCTCATTATTACTTTGGTACAGAAAAAGAGATTAGATCTGGTGACAAAACACCTCGTCTTACTCCTAGCTTCATTTGTTCATTACTGCAATGTTTATTTCTCATTTTAATCGCTGCAGCAATTGCTGCAGTAAATATGTTTTATTATTCCAAGATCTTTCCCATCTTTATTAATATCTTTTAACACTTTCATCATTTCATTCCTTTATCAAATGTCTTCATCTTACATTGTTATGAATGTATTGATAGTATCATGAGTTGCTGTTTATAATGATTAACTTCAATATATACAACAGGATAATGGTGCTTTCAAATACAATAATTCTCTTCTCATAATTTGCACTACACGTTTACAACATTTCACATGATCACAAAGTCATACTATCAATTTCAACGACACTACACCGATATAAAACTATAAAACTTTGGCAGCACTCAAAACATTGGCCATTGCTTACTACAAGTCTGAGATGAGTTTTCCCTACCACGATCTCAGCTCGAGTGTCGTGTTTTCGAGATACCTTTCTCTCTCTGACTCAATCCAAATTATGCTCCCGCTCAAGCTGATATACACACCCAACCGTAACAAGAGTGTTGCAAAAGCTCACACTCCCAGTCATGACATTTGGTATAATAATCTATAAAGCACATGTCTTTCTGTGTATCAACTGATCTATATATTAGTGTTTGTGATGTGTATATTACCAGTCTCCTTGAACTTGGGCTTAACGACTTTCTCTGTAATCCTGTATATCCACATGATTACCACAGCTGGGTGAGATTCGGTAGCAGATCGTGCCGCGTTGGTTACTTACGGGGTATATGAGCTAGTCGCTCAGAAAGCAATGGCAAACTACTGAACGTAATCTTGCCAAGACATCAACAATCAGCTAAAAAATGCTGGTGTTGACAGCAATGTCCTGTAAAGGATACGTGAAAAACAAAAACAAAACAAACGAAAATTTTGTATATTGCATTATTTGTAACTTTTACTTCAACATAGCCATACTAGTTTTTAGTCGTTGGATCAACATCACGGCACACGGGTTTAATCCATAAGTGCTCCATTTTCCTCCTAACTTAAACCTGAGTCTGGAGAAACTCAGATCAATGCACAAACTCCGTAGCATCGGCGAGGATCCTGAAATACTTTGGGTAGATCTTTAACTCGAAATTTTTCCCGGGCAGCGCCGTTAGGCTACTCTTTTTCGATTCCCAACGGCAAGGGATTTTTTACGTGCGCAACAATACACACAGGTGTCCGATCTCACTACCCAGAGGCCAGGGGAAATTTTATTACTGGAAGTCCACGTGAAAAAATCCCGGTCCTCAACGGGACTTGAACCCGGCACCTCCAGCACTCGAGGCAGACACCATACCTTGAGACCACTCAGCCCCCCAATACATATCCATATCCATGCTGTCTTTCACCAGATTCTATCTTTATTTTCATTCTTGTTCTCATAATTCTGCGCAGATATTTGGTGACATGGGTTATGATGTTGAGTGTACAAAATTCTTCATATTCAATAGTTCCTGGTCGTTTTGTTAGAGCTAGGACAAGAGAGTGCATTGCTCTGCTCATCTGCAGAGTTGTGCACTGATCCTGGTGGGTACTTGGTCACACCTATGATCCTATTTTTTGTGTCTTAGTAGATTTACATTGTGTTATTGTGTTGATTTTGATGATATAATTCTCTGACAATTCAGAAAGCAATGGCAAACTTCTAAATGTAGAATTATCTAGTAAATCACAAACAGCCAATAAAATGCTGGGGTTGACTGCAACATCCTGTAAAGAATATTCTACTAACTGTTAAGTTATATTGCACTTAATCTTACCTTGACCTACACAGACTTCAGGTTGTTCTATCTTGACACTTAATGGTAGATTATTCTCCATCTTATGTTTACAGACAGTCTGAAAGGATTTGTAATTACATTTGCATGCAAATATAAACTATATAAATGAAATTGATATTTTGTTTTTCAAGATGATTAATGATTCAAAATGTGTTATGATTACTTTAAGACATGATTTCTGATGATATTCCTGAAGTCCCGTTTAAGAATTTGAGTTTGGTTCTCCATAATCCCATTTATCACGCAGAGTCTCGTAGTGGGCGAGAGCTGGAAGCGGTTCGACCCCCGCTGGTGACTTGCGTGATAACTGAGCCGGCCGCTCAGAAAGCAATGGCAAACTACTGAGCGTAATCTTGCCAAGAAATCAAGAGACAGCTGAAAGATGCTCCTGTTGACAGTGATGTCCTGTAAAGGATATGCGAAAAAAAATAAATAATCTATCATAGTGTAATGATGTCAGTATATCATGACAAAAATAACATAACAATACATGACAGCATTATGGAAAACCATAATTACCTGTGTCACACATCACAGACACATTAAAGTTGATGCAATACTTATAGCTGCAACCATTCTTTCTTGTACCCTCTTCCCCCCCCCCCCCCCCCCCCCCCCCCATAACATCCAATAATGAGTCTTCAACTTAAGAGAAAAACAAGAGTCTTTTCATCAATGTTCCCTCTAAACTGCTGCTTAGGAGTAAAGTTTTGCTTTGTTAGCTTCTGGTGATCGAGTGAAATGGCGAATCATAACCGCCCACGCTTTCCGGCATGGCACATGATTGATTGAGCTTCTAACATGAAACATGTGAGTGTGCCAACATTTGACAATTAGGTACATTTGGTCCCAATATTGTCTGCTTGTGCATTGAAGCTCGATGATCTGGACTTCATTGATGAAATTGCCTTCTTGTCCCACACATTGAAATGAGATGCAAGATTTAGCTAAACACACTGGATAGGAGGTCACAACAATTAAGTCTAAAAATTCATAGGGAAAGACACAGATCATGAGAATTAAGTCAAAATGATAACCTGATCTCCATTGGTGAAACCTGACTACAAGAGGCAAAATTATACACCTATTTAGGTAGCAATGTAGACACAGATGGGTCAACATATAAAGATAATTACAATAAGAATGCAAACGGCAAGAGGACTTTCATGGCAACTGGATATTTGTGGAAGTCAAAAAAATTAAACAACTGATTGTTCAAGTAAAACATTAAAACAGTATTACTGTATAGATCAGAAACATGGAGAAAGACATACAATGATTATTAATAAACTACAAACATTCATTAATTGTTGACTGTGGGCAAAATGGTGGACTAAAATGGTATGACAGAATCGCCAATGTGAAACTCCTGGAGAGAACTAAACAAATACAAATGTATCAAGAAGGAATAAAAGATACTGTACTGCATATAACATAGTCTGAGAACACCTGAGAATTGTACCACGTGAAAAGCCTTTGTCCAGAATTGACAGGGCAAATGAAATAATGGAAGACCTAAAAACACAAGGAGAAGAGAATTAGAGACAGAAATTAATAACATCAGGAGGACATGGGCAGCTTAATAAGATAGCAAAAGATATAATGGTTTGGACTGAACTGATTGACGGCCCATACCAAATGGGGGATAAAGTGAAAAAGTAAAAGATTCTGATAAAATCCAACGTGGCAAATCCCTAAGTATCATACAATATATCAGGCCAGAGGTATTTAATCTTTGACCCCTGCCACAAAAGGCTTCCTATCTAGGTCTGTGCCCATGCATTCCCATTCTTTTGACAAAAGTTGACCACCAGCAGCAGCATTTATTTGTCAACTGTGCAGCTGAAGGACACAATTCATTCACAACCAAATAATAATATAGCCATTATAATTGATAAAGTCTTGAATGAGGTACCATTGGATTTCATTATGTCAGTTCTATCCAACTTATGTTGTTTTCTGCAAATTTTTGTTTCCAAAAATTAGGGAAGTGTCATGAAACTATCTAAAGTCACTTGATGGGAGGTCACAACAAACTATGTCTAAAATTTGTAGGTGAATATTGAAGATAATGAGAATAAACATAGTAAATAATAACTTGATCACTCTTAGTGAATAATAACAGATAAGAGAAGTAAAAAGATTTGTCTCATTCTTTCCATGAGTTCTCTTAGTGAAATCTCACTTCAAGAAGTGGAATCATGCATATATTTGTGTACTAATATAGACAAAGATGGAAGAACATATAGAGATATTAAAATAAGCATATAAAAGGAGCTTCCATAGCGCTAAAATGTTTTAAAACTCTAACATTAAATCATTACAAGTGTATGTATCAGAAACATGGAGAATGTGTAAACCAATTATTAATGGACTACAAACATTCATTCATTGGTACCTGTGTAGAATACAAGGACTAAAGTGGTATGCCATAATAACTATGTAAATATTAAAAAAGCTAAAATACAAGTGAATCAAGACATGAGGAAAAGACATTAATGCTAGATAGAACACAGACTGAGAAAACCTGAAAATAGTATCAAGTATAACGAAACAATCTATTGTACTGTCCATCATCATCATCATGTGCCATGCTGGTAAGTGTGGGCAGCCTTGTTTTGCCATCTCACTACATAACCAGAGTTCAGTTGATCAAATCAGCATTTTTGTCTTGACTACACAATGTGGCCAAGCCACCCAGGTATTTACTTCACTGCCATCTCCTTGTTCTCTTCCCCTCAATCTTGCCAGTTGTCAGCAAGTTCTCCAATTTATTTCTTCTCATAACATGACCAAAAAATTGTGACTGTCTACATCTAATTTCTCTAATCAGTTTACGGTTTTCATTTGTTTCTTGTAGGACATCGTCACTGGTTTTTCTGTCTGTCCATGGTATTCTTTGCATTTTCCTCAGAAACCAAATTTCCACAGCTATCAGATGTTTTCAGCTTGTCTGCTCATTGTCCGCACTTCACATCCATACAAAAGCACATCAACAATCTTTTTCTCATTGCAAATGACATCTTTTTATTGGTCAGTGTGTTTTCCATCTTGCAAAAGGCTGCCTTCACCATGAGGATTCTTATTCTCATCTCTTCAAGGCATCTCCCATCAGATGTTATTACTGTTCTGAGATAATTGTACTGATGATTCACTTGTTTAAGAATATTCCCATTTACTTGTATATTACATTGTCGTACTTTAGTCTTTAGTCAGGTCTTACTTTAGTTACTTTAGTCAGGTCTTAGATATGAGACTGAGCTACCGTATAACAGTAGACAGTACTACCTGCTTTCTGTTGGCGCCGAACGTTGGGCGGCGCTTACCAAACCCGACACCCCACATTGTGCCAACGGCTTCAGGCGGAAGAGCGCAAGGGTACAAGCCTTACCCTGGTGTGAGGAAATGCAACCTAAAGACAAAATGTCATGGCAGGGCAGACCAGGCCCTAAGCCTTGGTTGGCGGCTGGTCTAGGATCGAAGCTCCGACAGGTGGACAGTTAGAGCATTGCTTTGCTGATCCGGCAGCTTCTGCAGCTTGTCTTGTTCCAGATGTAGAGGTGTTACCTTTCCTCTGGAGTGAACTAGGCAGGCCGAGAGAGGGATCATGCTGCACGGGAAACACATGATCTCTATATTTTAGCCCAGGCTTTGTGCTATGGAGAGGCAATAACTCCATCCCTGGTCTTAACCGGTCTCGGAATCAAAGCGAGAGGCAACTGTTACGGGTTATAAGTCCCTGTCAATTGGCGTAGACATGGGGCGCCACGCGTTGCCTCTGACGGTGGGAGACACCTACAGGTGTCACTGATCAGCTACCGCCCGCCTCAAGCTGGGCAGCCCCCGGCCAATTGGGTGCTGATCCGCCACAGCCTGCCTGCTTCAATGGGTGCTTGGGGCTAGGACAAAATCTGAATCGCAGGCTGTAAAACCAATGCACCAGGTACTAATAAAAAGAAAAATAGAAACCTCAAGCTACGGCTTGCAACCTGGAACGTGAGAACCATGTGTCCAGGATTTTCCACTGACTTGACCAATATTGACGATGTGAGAAAAACGGCTGTGATTGATGCCGAACTCAATCGTCTTAACATTGATATTGCTGGCCTGCAGGAGACTCGCCTCGCTGAGGAAGGGTCACTCAGGGAAAACAATTACACCTTTTTTTGGAAGGGTAGAGGGCAGGCAGAAAAAAGGCAACACGGTGTGGGCTTTGCAGTGAAGAATTCGCTACTGGGAATGATTGAAATTCCAGCAGGAGGAAATGAAAGACTATTATCCCTGCGCTTGGCAACCTCTTGTGGTTTTGCCACCATTATTACTGCATATGCACCGACACTCGATTCCTCTGATGATGTGAAGGATTCGTTCTATGAGGAGTTAGACTCCGTGATCAAGGCAGTTCCAAAATCTGACTACATTTATATGCTCGGTGATTTCAATGCTCGTGTGGGCAAGGACTCGAGTTCATGGCCAGTGTGCCTTGGAAAATACAACATCGGTCGCATGAATGAAAATGGGCAAAGGCTGCTGGAGCATTGCACCAGAAATGACCTATGTATTACAAACTCCTTTTTTAAAACAAAAGAGCTGCATAAGGTCACATGGAAACATCCAAGATCCGGCCATTGGCACCAGCTGGACTTCATCATCACACGGAGACAACATCTGAACCATATATCATTGACTCGAAGTTACCACAGTGCTGACTGTGATACGGATCATTCTTTGGTTGTTGCAAGGGTTAGACTGAGACCAAAGAGAATCTACACAGCTAAACACAAATCTAGCCCCAGGATTAATATTATTAACACTCACGATCCTGAAAAGTGCTTTCAGTTTCAACAGCAACTTGAAGACGCTTTCACTGATACACCAGAAAATTGTACAGTAAATGAAAAGTGGGGTCAACTTAAGGAAACTCTTTATAAAACTGCCGTAGGGGTTTACGGCACTGTGGATCATAAGAGGCAGGACTGGTTTGCGGCAAACAGCCAGACTCTGCAGCCCTTGATTGATAAGAAGAAGATAGCTCTCTTAAGAAACAAGGAAAGACCGACGCGTAACACTCTGAGTGAGCTAAAGCAAGCTAGGAAGGATGTGCAAAAGGCTGCCAGGCAGTGCGCAAATGATTATTGGATCAAGTTATGTGAGTCCATTCAAATCGCAAGTGATAAGGGAAACATCAGAAGCATGTATGAAGGAATAAAGAAAGCCTGTGGTCCAATGATCAAAAGAAGTGCACCATTGAAAACCTTGACTGGAGAAATAATAACTGATAAGAAACAGCAGATGGAAAGATGGGTAGAGCACTATTTGGAGCTTTACTCAAGTGAGACCAAACTAGCGGATGATGCCCTCAACACCATAGAGGCTCTACCAACTCTTGACCACCTGGACACACTTCCCACCATAACAGAAGTTAAGTGTGCTATAAATGAACTTGCATCTGGCAAGGCTCCAGGTAAGGATGGGATTCCAATAGAGGTTATCAGGAGTGGGCAAGACACACTCACTCTACAGATCCACCAGCTAATAGAGCTATGCTGGCGAGAAGGACAAGTCCCACAGGATTTCAAAGATTCAAGCATCATAACACTGTACAAGAACAAGGGCGATCGGAGCGACTGCAACAACTATAGGGGTATCTCACTTCTGTGTATTGTTGGAAAAGTATTTGCCAGAATTGTTCTGCGCAGACTTCAAGTCCTAGGAGATCAAGTCTACCCCGAATCACAGTGTGGCTTTCGACAGAACCGGTCTACCATTGATATGATATTCTCATTGCGACAAATGCAAGAAAAATGCCGTGAACAGAATCAACCACTGTTTATTGCCTTCATCGACCTCACAAAGGCATTTGATTTGGTCAGTCGTGAGGGTCTGTTCAAGGCACTAAAGAAGATTGGCTGCCCACCAACTCTTCTGTCCATTGTGGAATCGTTCCACACAGGCATGAAGGGTATAATCAAGTTTGATGGTGCAACTTCTGAAGAGTTTGAAATCAAGAGTGGAGTTAAGCAAGGTTGTGTACTAGCTCCCACCCTCTTTGGAATATACTTTTCACTTCTACTGAAATATGCCTTTCGTGATCAGGATGGTGGTATATACATTCACTCACGCTCAGATGGCGGCCTCTACAATGCTCAGAGATTGAAGGCCAAGACCAAAATTAGGAGGGTACTGATCAGAGAGTTGCTTTTTGCAGATGATGCTGCAGTTACGACCCACTCTGAGGAAGAATTGCAATGTCTACTATCTGCATTCTCCAATGCTTGTTCTGAATTTGGTTTAACAATTAGCAAAAAGAAGACACAGATTATGTCACAAGGTGCACATGGGGTACCATCAATCTTTATTGACGACGCCGAACTAGAGATGGTAGACCATTTTACATATCTAGGATCAGTGGTAAATAGCAAATTATCCCTAGATCAGGAAATCAACATCCGGATTGGTAAGGCAGCAACAACAATGAACAGGTTAAGAAAAAGAGTCTGGGAGAACAGGAAGCTTACTGCCAAAACAAAAGTCCTTGTCTATCAAGCCTGTGTCCTTAGTACTCTTCTTTATGGCAGTGAAACCTGGACAACTTACTCACACCAAGAGAAACGTTTAAACAGCTTTCATATGCGGTGTCTGCGAAGAATTCTTGGTATTAAGTGGCAAGACAAAATCACAAATACTGAAGTATTGGAAAGATCAGGTTGTGTGACGGTTTATTCCATGCTCAGTCTTCGTAGACTTAGATGGATAGGACATCTTAGGAGGATGGATGATGGTAGAATACCAAAGGACATCTTTTTTGGTGAATTACAGATGGGTAAGAGATCTCAGGGTCGGCCTCTACTACGATACAAAGATGTGTGTAAGCGGGACATGATTGATACAGGCATTGATAATGCACATTGGGAGCAAGTCGCCGCTGAATGTGTTGCATGGAGGCCAAACATCAGAAATGGAATAAAGACAAAGGAGAAAATTATTGCAGATAAGTCACACACTGAGCGTGTGAGACGTAAGATGGTGCATGATGGTGGAAATGACCACGTGTTCACATGCACCCACTGTGAACGGAACATTTACAGCGCGAATTGGCCTTATCAGTCACATTCGCTACCGCCATAGGTAAAAGTTATTATGCCTTTTTAAAGCACAAACTATCGTCTGTCAAGACGGCAAGGTGCCAATGTACATTGTTCGTATTCCGTTCTTCCTAGTGACGACCATAATTTGTGTCTTTTTACAATTTAATTCAAACCCTAGTTGTTCACTGTGTGCAACAACTGCATCTACTAAATGTTACAGATAGCGCTCACTGTCTGCAATCAATACTGTATTTCCTGCATATCTAATATTATTAATGTTCCTTCCTCCAATGATGATTCCCTTCATATCTTCTAAATTTGAGAAAATATTTTCACTGTACAGGGAAAAAAGATACAGAGACATTACACATCCATGTCTCACACCTCTCTTAATAGGTTGATACTGTCCCACTTCATTATCAATCCTTATGGCAGCTTGATGTTTCTATGTTTTTTTATGAGTCTAAGCTCTTTCCCATCAATTTGAAGATCTTCAAGCATCTCCATCATGTTGACATGCCTTACTTTATCGAAAGCCTTTGTGTAGTCAATAAAGCAAAGTCTTTGTTTACTTCTATAGAACGTTCAATTAATGTTCTCAGTATATACACAGCATTTACTGTACCCTTGCCTTCTACAAACCCACATTGTTCTTCTAGTATTTCGGGTTGTATTTACTTCCTAACTCTTTGCATGATAATTCTTAGCAAAATCTTCATGATGTGACTCATTATACTAATCTTTCGATGTTGATCACACTACAAGGCTCCTGATTTCTTTGGGATTGCAATAAATATAGAATTACATAATCAGGAGGCATATCTCCAGTATCATATATTGTGTTCAGCAGTCAGGTGACTTGATCTATTACATATTCTTTTAGAACAGTAATCATTTCTGTTGAGATGTTGACTGGATCCAGGGTCTTGCCAGATTTTATATGGTCTTTATCTCCAGTATCATATATTGTGTTCAGCAGTCTGGTGACTTGGTCTATTACATATTCTTCTAAGGCAGTGATCAATTCTGTTGAGATGTTGTCTGGACCTGGGTCTTGCTAGATTTTATTTGATATATGGTTAAGAGCATTCTGAACTTCTATCTTCAGAATTGATGGTCCATTACTCCAAATGTCATATTGTTCTTCTCTTGTATCATCATAAAGATGTTTCACATAATCTAACCATACAAGTAAAATCTCATGTTTTTTCTATTATGATTCTTCCATCTTTTGTTTTCAGCAGCATGTTGATGTGGATGTTCTCCTGAATTATTTTGTGCATTAATTTGGTAGTTTTACTGTTGTGTTGTTTTTCAATTTCTATGCAATCCTTTTCAAGCCATGCTTCTTTTGCTTCTTTACATAATGCTCTGACTTTCCTGTGAATCTCTTCATATTTGTCAGGAATATTTTTTTTGTGTCTTCTTGTTTCTAGTTAGTCTTAAAATGTCTTTAGTCATCCATTTCTTACGGCCCACTTTCTTTAATTTTGGGATAGTTTTTTCTGCAGCTAAATTAATTGAATTTTTCAACATTTCCCGTCTTGAAATAAGATCCATACCCACAGGGCAAATGAAATAGGAGACACAAAATTACACAGAGAAGACCACCCAAAAAAAAAATGGCAAGGTGGACGAGCGACCACCACCCATGGAGAAGACCAAAAGAATGAGGTGAATAATAAGTAATATTAATATTATAACAGAAACACACACATTAATTAATATATACACATTAATTAATATATACACATTAATTAATATATATACAAACAAGTCTAAAACGATCGGTAACGCAACTTAATCAGGCAGGATACAATATACAAGAAGCAGTATATATATATAATTATATATATATCTATATCTATATATATCTATATATATATATATATATATATATATATATATATATATATATATATATATATATATATATATATCGGCTTAGAATTGATATACAGACGTGAAAAAGGTACCGTTGGATTTGTTATTTTAAGAGGTATCTAACTAATTCAATTCTGCAGGTTGCATAATTAAAAAGCAACTAGTAATTAGTGTCAGTTACTTAAAAGTTAAAAGCCCTGTGAAGCCGTGAAAGTGAGACATGTCAACATGATAAGGATGCTTGAAGATCTACAAATTGATGGGAAAGACCTTAGACTTGTAAAAAACATATATTGGAAACAACAAGCTGCCATAAGAGTTGATAATGAAGTAAGCCAATATCAGCCTATTAAGAGAGGTGTGAGACAGGGATGTGTAATGTCTCCAGATCTGTTTTCCCTGTACAGTGAAAATATTTTCAGAAATATTGAAAATATGGAAGGAATCAACATTGGGGGACGATGCATCAATAACATTAGATATGCAGATTGCTTGCTTGCTTGTGTTCGTTGGCTTGAGCTCCAACGCAAAGTCCTGTATGTCGGATGAAGACATCCTGTTGTCCAGCATCAGTGTGATGTCATACAGGACCTGAGTTTTGCGTGAGTATCCGTTGTCCCATGTCTGGCTTATTGGTGTGCAGACTGGTGGGTCCTCGCCGTACAGGCAGACACTCTCCGACTTCGGAGGAATCGGCGATCCTATTGTCTTCAGCCAGGACCCCGAAGGGATCTGTTGCCCAGGACGCTCGACGAGGACGCGTCAATAGGTCTTGGCCAGAATATAACCCGGCCCTGGTGCCTTGGAAACACCTCTGCGTCCCAGATATGCAGATGATACAGTCTTGATTGCAGGCAATGAACAGGACCTGCAAAATTTAGTAGATGCGGTTGTTACACACAGTGAACAACAAGGGTTAGAATTAAATTGTAAAAAGACACAGATTATGGTCGTCACTAGGAAGAACGAAATACCACAGTGTAATATACAAGTAAATGGGAATATTCTTCAACAAGTGAATAGGTACAATTATCTCGGAACAGTAATAACATCTGATGGGAGATGCCTTGAAGAGATTAGAACAAGAATCGCCATGGCAAAAGTAGCCTTTAGCAAGATGAAAAACATACTGACCAATAAAAAGATGTCAATTGAAACGAGAAAAAGAGTGTTGAGATGCTACATAGAACCTGTACTTTTATATGGATGTGAAGCTTGGACAATGAGCAGCCAGGCTGAAAAACATCTGATGGCTGTAGAAATGTGGTTTCTGAGGAAAATGCAAAGAATACCATGGACAGCCAGAAAGACCAATGAAGAAGTCCTTCAAGAAACAAATGAAGATCGTAAACTGATCAGAGACATTAGACGTAGACAGTCACAATTTTTTGGGCATGTTATGAGAAGACAAGAAATGATTTGGAGAACTTGGTGACAACTGGTAAGATCGAGGGGAACAGACCAAGGGGAAGACCAAGAAACAAGTATCTGGATGGCTTGGCCTTGTGGCATGGTCGAGACAGAAACACGGAACTGATCCACGACTCTGTTGATCGAGTGAGATGGCAGAACATGACCGCCCACGCTTACCGGCATGGCACATGATGGATGGATGGAAGCCGTGAAAGTGAACCGACCCCGGAATTGAAACCACAACTTTCGGAACGCGTGGCAGGCTGCTTGGCCACCGAGATAGTATGACGATATTCAACACCATTAAACGGTAAATGAATGAGGTAGTAAAATATTCAAGATTACCAAACTGAGAGTGTGTTTTAACATTTAACATGCACATGCCGCCATGTTTCCAATCACTGAATCAGGGTTGCAAATTTGGTTGACCAAAAACATCTAGAAACGATCCAAACAACATCCATAAATATCTAGATTTCGTTGGAAAGTATCTAGGAAAAATATCCAGATTGAGAAAGTAAAAAATTACATATGTATTGATGTGACTGCTGGTCTACCTGGCGAAGGTGGTTACGGCTTTCGCCGTAACCCCGTATATTCTCGTGAGTATCGCAGCTGCGCCCGAACCGGCAGCTGTTCGAGCCGCGCTTGTAACTTACTGGGGTATGTGAGCCGGTCGCTCAAAAGAAAGCAATGGCAAACTACTGAGCGTAATCTTGCCTAGTACATCAACAGCAGCTGAAAAATGCTGATGTTAATTGCAACGTCCTGTAAGGGATATGCGACATTTAAAAAAAATGATGTGACTTACCCTATAGAATCATGTCCTCATCTTCACTGATGTCTTTCTCACAAGATGCACTCAGCTTGGATGATGAAGTTGAAGCTTCAGATTCAAAATGACCCTGGTATGCTTCAGCTGTTCCAGTTTCTTTTACTACACGACCAGGGAGCTGATAGTTGAACAGTATTTTCTTGCTCTCATCAGGCCAAATCTTATTGTCAAGATAGCATTTAAGAGGTCAAGTTTCATCCTGTTTCTTAGTTTACATTTTGTATAATTCATAGTACTGAAAACTCTTTCCACATCAGCATTTGAATGAGGTAGTATCATGGCAGACCTCGCACATTCAAAGAGCTCATAGAATGGACTATTACCTGAGGCATCTTTAAATTGTCTTACTTCACTCCAAAAGGCTTCAGTTTCTGTTTTGTTTCCCCAGTCAACCAAATTTATTTTGGTTAACTGATATTCTGCTTCCGCCATACTATTATAAGTAGCCCCTAAACATTTCATAACTTGACAATATTTAGGTATGTCCTTTACTGGCTGAAGTATGTTGTTAACAGAAAAGAGTGAAATATTCTTCAATACTGTCACGAATTGGCAGCCTTTACTTCCCAGAACAATTTTCGGTTCACTTTTGATGGGCCATGTAGAGGATCAACAGACGAACAAAACTGTTTTCTCTATATTCAAGGCTATACTGTCTTGACGTAAGCTTGCAAAACCTGCAAGTAAACAAACCAACTAGCCATGATGTAAGCTTGCAGATGGCAAGTAAAATGGGAGACTTGAGATGGACATAACTAGATAATTTAAATTAGTCTACACCTTGGAAAACTGCTGACCCAGACGGGCTATGACACCACACAGACGCATTGGCACCTTCTTGCCCAGGTAGACCCAGACTGAATCAACAATGAACTGGGCCAGTGAGTGAAATAAAACCACCCAGGCGTGAACAACATTGACACAGGGAGAGATAATAGCCCCAGGGCGGTAAACAAGCCCTGTCCACTCGGACTGGCAGACTCAGGAAGGTGTGAAATCACTGATAAGACTCAGTGGGCTAATAATGGTCAGACCCACAGGTGTGAAGGCTAGTGTGCATACAGAAAGAATTTTTATGACTGGACAGACTTGGAGTTAATTGCAATTACTGTCAGGAGGAGATAAGAAGAATTTATGAATGGAATTCCTGGGAGATAAGTGTCTACTGCTAGGCTAGGTATAAAAACCCCTGCTAGACTTTTCCTCTTTAGATTAAGTCTGACTTCAGAACAGGTAGGAACTATCTCAATGTCTGTAGTCATACACATGATTATTATGTTAGATTTCACTACAAAAGCTATTTCTTAGTTACTGATTTTCAGTCTATATCTGATCTAGGTTATCGCAAGAACTATCATTGTCATAGATTACTTGAGTGTTCTTTCTAAGTTCTGTGTTCAATATCATATTGCTTTAAAGTGTTATTCTTCTGAGAAATAGAGCCTTATGTGAGACAGATCTTGTCTGGGTATACTTTTAGGTGTCTTGGTAGATGCTTGTCATTTCTTTGTACACTATCCTAGTTGCTTTTTGGTGTGTGCATTTGTTGTACAGAATATAGTCAACTGACTATTTATTTAATTCTTACAACAGCAGTAACTAAGTGGTAACTTCAATTAGACGTTGTATATCTCATTTTGTAGCTATACAATATTAGTACTCATTAATAATGCATAATGCTATTATGTTGAATATCATTAGATGTCCATCTTGAAGTAATATAATGGTTACGGATATGTTGGATGTATGTATGTGTAATTTCATAAACTAACTAGTGCATTATGCTATGATGTTAAAGTATCATAATATGTCTAGTTTAATCAATATGTTTATGTGTATTGGATGTTTGATATATTGATTTGTCATATGCAAACCTACCAATATGAAGTGTTATGCTATTGTCTGCGCATTGGCACATTGGCCAATGATTGTGTTGGAAGCAGAGGTGTAATGGTACAGACATTACCCACAATTGGTAGTATAGGGTATATGGTGCTAAACTTTCTCAGTGTATTGTGGGCGTGCGTCCACGGTAATGCATGGAAACCTGGCACAGCTACTTGTCACGGCTTGCAAGCCCGGATGATCAGGCATTGTTATAATACCCTTACCGACCCTGTGAGCTGCTAAACTAACACTGGACGGAGCGGCTGTACGACACAGAATTTCTGTATTAGCGACATGGACATGGGGCGGCAGAAATGTAATCATTACAGGCGTGTGAGACAATTGAAAAGCCCGTCCCCGACTAAGACAGTAGGAGGGAGAAGGAGGATGGTGAACACAGTAGAGCTGGAAGATAAACTTGGCCAGACTGGTCATTGTATATGTTTGTGTTATGAAACACACCTGCGTTCTCCTCCTTCCTCCTCCTTCTCCCTCCTCCTCCCCCTCCCTCCTCTCCCTCCCACCTCCTTCTCCACCCTCCTCCTCCTTCACCCTCCTCCCTCCTCATCCCTCTTCCTCCTCCTCCTCCCTCCTCCTTCTCCCCTTCCCCCTCCTTCTCTTATCCCTCCTCCTCCCTCCTATTCCTCCCTCCTCTCTCTCCGCCTATCTCTTCCTCCCTCCTCCACTCTCTTCCTCCTCCCTCTTCCTCCTCCTCCTCCCTCCTCCTACCTCCTCGCCCTCCTCTTCCTTCCTCCTTCGCCCTCATCCTCCCTTCTCCTCCTACCCCTCCCTCCTCCTTCTTCCTCCCTCCTCCTCCCCTCCTCCTCCCTCTCCTCCTCATCCCTCCTCCTCCATTCTCCTCCTCCCTTCACATTCCTCCTCCTCCCTCTTCCTCCTCCTCCCTCCTCCTCCTCTCTCCTCCTCCTACCTCTACCTCCTCCCTCCTCCTCCCTCCTCTTCCCTCCTATTCCTCCCTCCTCCTCCTCTCTCCGCCTATCTCTTCCTCCCTCCTCCTCCCTCCTCCACTCTCTTCCTCCTCCCTCCTCCTACCTCCTCGCCCTCCTCTTCCTTCCTCCTCCTCCTCCATTCTCCTCCTCCCCCTCCCTCCTCCTTCTTCCTCCCTCCTCCTCCCCCTCCTCCTTCCTCCTCCTCCTCCCTCCTCCTCCTCCCTCCTCCTCCCTTCACATTCCTCCTCCTTCCTCTTCCTCCTCCTCCCTCTTCCTCCTCCTCCCCCTCATCCTCTTCCCTCCTTCTCCTTCTCCCTCTTCCTCCTCCCTCCTCCTCCTCCTCCCTTTCCCTCCTCCCTTTTCCTCCTCCTCCCTCTCCTCCTCCTCCTCCCTCCTCCTCCTGCGTTCTCCTTCTCCCTCCTTCTCCCTCTTCCTCCTCCCTCCTCCTTCTCCTTCTCCCTCTTCCCTCTTCCTCCCTCTTCCTGCTCCCTCCGCCTGCTCCCTCCGCCTCCTAAGCTCTCCTCCTCCTCCCTCTCCCTCCTCCTCCCTCTCCTCCTCCTCCCTCCTCCTCCTGCGTTCTCCTCCTCCCTCCTCACTCTTCCTCCTCCCTCCTCCTCCACCCTACTCCTCCCTCCTCTTCCTAATCCCTCCTATTCCTCCTTATTCCTCCTGTCTCCTGTCTCCTCCTCCCTCCTCTTCCCTCCCTCTTCCTCCTCCCTCCTCCATATACCCAAGACAGACAGACAGACAGATAGTCGGGAACGGGATCTTATATGACTACTTATATGATTTAAATGAGATGCTCTCCACCATGGGCTGGGCCGGGTCAGACAGACAGACAGATAGACAGACAGACAGACAGACAGTCGGGAACGGGAACGTATATGACTACTTATATGAATTAAATGAGATGCTCCCCACCAGGAGTTGGGCGATGCCGGGCCGGGTCAGACAGACAGACAGATAGATAGTCGGGAACGGGAACTTATATGACTACTTATATGAATTAAATGAGATGCTCCCCATCAGGGTCTGGGCGAAGCCGGGCCGGGTCAGACAGACAGACAGACAGATAGACAGACAGACAGACAGATTGTCGGTAACGGGAACGAGAACTTATATGACTACTTATATGAATTAAATGAGATGCTCCCCACCAGGGTCTGGGCGAAGCCGGGCCGGGTCAGCTAGTGCTTTATATAAATTATTATATTGCTGTTGTCTGACAGATGATTTGGAGAACCAGTTATGTGTTTCGGCAATAAGGAATTCCAAATTCCTTGGTAAACATTCTGATGACAACGTCTCGTGTCAGCTCTTCAGCCCTTCCTTCGAACGTGGTGGCGAATCCTAGTGCGGTCAATCACGCAAATGTCGGCCGACTTCCAGCCTCCACAACATAGCAGTAATCGACTTAAGTCGCACCCAGCCCGAGTGCAATCAACAAAACTACCATAGTAACCCCCTCCTCGCATTGTCACGGGATATGCATACTCCGTGGTCTAGTCAGTTGCAGACAGACCAAGAGGTGGGAGTAGTATACTAGGGTTTCCAGACCCCATTTTCAGCCTCCACAATAGGGTTTATGAAGGAAATATGGGTAAAATTGTCGACTCGGCTCCAGAACCTGGAGGCTGATAGGGTTTATGAAGGAAATATTTTTTGAGTTGGGCGGGGGGAAATATTTGGTGGGAACGGGTTTTTTTTTCGGCGTGCCTGGTGGGAACGAAATTTTTGGCGCTGCCTGGTGGGTGTAAAAGTAATTAAGGTAAATGTTTAGTTGGTTCTGGAAAGCGAAGGGGGAAAGTTATTTTGGTTACGTCTATTAGTATGGGTAGTGATAAACAAGGGTGTGATGGATCGTGGTTTCTACTCATGGGTATATGGTGGTGGCGTATATGAATGTGTCTGTTCGTGGTGTAGTGATGTATACACAAGGGTGTGATGGGTATATGGTGGTGGCGTATATGAATGTGTTAGTATGCGTGGTGTAGTGATGTATACACAAGGGTGTGATGGGTATATGGTGGTGGCGTATATGAATGTATTAGTATGCGTGGTGTAGTGATGTATACACAAGGGTGTGATGGGTATATGGTGGTTACGTGTATGAATGTGTTAGTATGCGTGGTGTAGTGATGTATAAACAAGGGTGTGATGGGTCGTGGTTTCTACTCATGGGTTGGATATATGGTGGTTACGTATATGAATGTATTAGTATGTGTGGTGTAGTGATGTATACACAAGGGTGTGATGGGTATATGGTGGTTACGTATATGAATGTGTTAGTATGCGTGGTGTAGTGATGTATACACAAGGGTGTGATGGGTATATGGTGGTTACGTATATGAATGTGTATGTGTAGTGATGTATAAACACGGGTGTGATGGGCCGTGGTTTCTACTCATGGGATAGGTATATGGTGGTTACATATATGAATGTGTCTGTTTGTGGTGTAGTGATGTATACACAAGGGTGTGATGGGTATATGGTGGTTACGTATATGAATGTGTTAGTATGCGTGGTGTAGTGATGTATAAACAAGGGTGTGATGGGTATATGGTGGTTACGTATATGAATGTGTTAGTATGCATGGTGTAGTGATGTATAAACAAGGGTGTGATGGGTCGTGGTTTCTACTCATGGGTTGGATATATGGTGGTTACGTATATGAATGTATTAGTATGTGTGGTGTAGTGATGTATAAACAAGGGTGTGATGGATCGTGGTTATACTCGATGAAGTAAGAGATGGTTACTATCATCTGAACAGTGTGATAGTAGTGAAGGTAAAGGGTGGTATATTCACTACCATCATTACAAAGGAAAGCGTATAAAGTTATAATGGGTATGGTGGTAAGGGGTATTAATGATCAAGTAGGAGTGATATAGGGGTGGTCATAAATATAATAAGAGGTGTTCGCAAGTTACACACTGGTCAACCAGTGGTCAAGATGGTCAAGTAAGGGTCAAGTAGTCAAGTAAGGAAATTTTAGGGAAAAGTGATTGTAATGATATGGTGATGATTAAAGAGTGGTAAATTAGTGGTCAATCAGTGGTCAAGCAGTGGTCAAGTGGTCAAGTAAGGAAAATATTAGGGAAAATTGGTCGTAGTGACATGGTAATGCTTAAATTAGTGGTAAATTAGTGATCAAGTAGTGGTCAAGTAGTGGTCAAGCAGTGGTCAAGCGGTGGTTAAGTGAGGGAAATTTTAGGGAAATTTTAGGGAAAAGTGATTGTAATGAGATGTGATGATTAAAGAGTGGTAAATTAGTGGTCAAGCAGGGAAAATATTAGGGAAAATTGGTCGTAGTGACATGGTAATGCTTAAATTAGTGGTAAATTAGTGATCAAGTAGTGATCAAGTAGTGGTCAAGCAATGGTCAAGCGATGGTTAAGTGAGAAAAATTTTAGGGAAATTTTAGGGAAAAGTGATTGTAATGAGATGGTGATGATTAAAGAGTGGTAAATTAATGGCCAAGCAGTGGTAAAGTAAGGAAAATATTAGGGAAAGTGATTGTAGCGACATGGTGATGCTTAAAGGGTGGTAAATTATTGGTCAAGTAGTGGTCAAGCAGTGGTCAAGTAGTGGTCAAGTGGTCGAGTGACCACTTAAATTGTAGAGGACGATGTGCCTAAGATTATGGTAGTGATTAAAGTGATCGATGACGTGGGCAAGCAGTGGTCAAGCAGTGGTCAAGTAGTCGAGTGACCACTTAAATTGTAGGGGAAAGTATGTATAGTGCAATGGTGGTGGGTAAAGTGAGGAAGAATCAATAGTAGTGATAATACTACGAATATTAGCGACAAGCACAAAGACAACCAAGTACATACTTCTTCTTCTTCTTCAGCATTCCGAGCCATTGAGGTTCTTTGCTGCAAATACAATCTGTCTCCATTCGTCTCTCTGGTGGACCTTCTCTTGCCAGTCGTTGATTCCAAGTGCTTGTAGGTCTGTATGTATATTATCTCTCCACCGCCTTCTTGGTCTACCTCGGGGTCTACGGTCATTTATTTCCTGAGTGTAAGCGAGTTTTGTTTCCCTATTATCTTCCATTCTTTCTATATGCCCCAGCCATTGTAGTCTATTAGCCTTCATGATACCAGTGATTAGCGGGGACTTAAACAAATCATAAATGTCTTTGTTACTTCTTCTTTTCCACTCTCCACTTTGTGTATCCCTAATGGGTCCAAAGATGCGTCTTAAAATTTTGTTCTCAAAGGTTTGTAACAAGGCTTCGTCTCCTTTTGTTGTACTCCAGGTCGATACACACAAATACAAAGACAACGAAACACACACACGTACACACATACAGATACAGAAGTACAGACAAACCATACCATTACTACTGTCACAACAACAGCTATACACAAATACACACCCATAATCAAAGACACAAAGAGGGTCACACACACACATACAAACACAAAGGCAACCATACACATACAAACACAAAGGCAACCAT
Source organism: Cepaea nemoralis (assembly GCA_014155875.1). Classification (NCBI taxonomy): domain Eukaryota; kingdom Metazoa; phylum Mollusca; class Gastropoda; order Stylommatophora; family Helicidae; genus Cepaea; species Cepaea nemoralis. The sequence continues at coordinate 159,114 of JACEFZ010013953.1, read as the reverse complement.
ACACAGACAACCCATACCATTACTACTGTCATCACAACTATACACACACGTGTACACACATACAAGCACAAAGTCAACCACACACACCCATAAACATCCACTCAAGTACAGACACAGGAAAACAAAGAAGCAAACAAGGACAGACACACTCACCCATAATCAATTACACAAATACACACCTACAAACACAAAGACAACCACACACAGACACATTTGTACATACAGACATACACATAAAGACAGACAAGCACAAAGACAAACCATACCATTACTACTGTCACAACAACAGATATACACATGTGCAGACACACTCACCCATACACAAGAACACTCAAAGACAAATACAAAGACAGCCAAGTACACACACACATACACACCCATCGCCTAGGATTACTACTGTCATCACAACTATACTCAAGTACACACACACCCATCGCCTAGCATTACTACTGTCATCACAACTATATACAACCACGTACAGACACGCGTACAACAACAAAGACAGACACAAAACACATACAGACACCCATACACACTTGATACACTTGTACATACAGACACATAAGTACACAAAAAACAAAGACACACCCAAAACATTACTACTGGTACCTCAACCAGTACAGATACACTTAACCATAAGACTAAACTATACAAACCACATACCCCCTTTTGGTAAAGAACGCAGATGTCCGAGACAGCCCCTACGTCATCACCGCCATGTGCAAAAGTCATTAAGTGGTAGCATGAGTCATCGGTTTGTGGGAAGCAGGCGGGCGGCGTGAGAATAGCTTGTCTACAAAATTGCTACGTCAGCTATGTAGGGTGCAGAACCAGTGTATAAAATAGACGGCGTCTCTTGTGAGCACAGTACCAGTTCACGGGCTGACTTGGGTATCTACAGAGGTGCTTCAGGCTGGTGTGAGCAGTGTTCGTGTCATCGGCAGATATTGTTCACGTGCTGACTTGGCTAGCTACAGCGGTGAAACTTGGTGTGAGCGTTATTCGTGTAGTAAGCAGATATTGTTCACGTAATGACTTGGCTAGCTACAGCGGTGAAACTTGGTGTGACCTTTAGTCGTGTCGTCGGCATCTGATAAAACAGTGAAACATTGTATACACCAGAACATTTTTTGGTGTTGTAAGAAAAGAAAAAAAAACAGTTTATCAATATGACCACCAGATCTACTTTCACGTGTTCAGTGTGCGACAAAGCCTATTGTTATAAGTATAACCTTAATCGTCACATTCGGACCATTCACGGTACGAAACCACACTTATGTCATATCTGTGGAAAACTTTTCAACAGAAAAGGCAATCTACAAAGACACATACGAACACACCATCAACCACATATGAATACATCAAACACTACAACAGCAGAGACGACAGCACCACGTGTATATTTACACCATCATCGTAGTCTAAGTCAAGTACCAGACTACCACCACTGTGACTTCAATGATAACCTTACCCGCTACAATGGGAACATTCACAATGATTATCCCTGTCAGGTACGTGACAATCTATACAATTCGAACCTACAACGTTACTTACAAAACCAGACACCACGAGAAAGGATGACATCCTTAGACACCCTGGCAACAAGTCCACTCATAGTAGCAGAGGATATCCAACCAAATGATAGAGACAGCTTGGCAGCCCTTAAGGCGTACTGCAAGGACCTCTCGATTATGCTACCCAATCAAATGGTAGTATTAGAAAAAAGCGTCGACCACCGCTACCGGGTGGTTTTGGTATGATAAAAAGGAGTATTCAGATATCTCATATGTGATGACTTCGACAACAACAGTGTTTTTGATAGTCAACCAGCAGAGCCCAGAAGAATGAAGATCACTAATCCAGAACTTTTTGGTGTTTCACTAATCATGTATGTCATTGATTTTTTTCTTATGATATATCACTAAACTGTTTAGATGAATATGTTGTGAACACACATATTTTGGTGATAAAAATATTGAAATCAAGATGTTTGTTTTGTTGATTTTCTTTAGTGGGTTGTTTTCATGACGTTGTCTTTTTCTTGATGGAACAGAGACACATACAGACATGCACAGAGACATTTTATACAGACATGAACAAACTCGGGGGAAAAGTTATGGCAAATACAGAAATATTTCAGGCAAATGTATGAAAACTAGGAGTTAACCAAAGGTGAAAAGGCCAAAATATGAAATGTCTCGGCCAAATTTATGAAAAGTATGACAATATGATTACCAAATGGGAAGAGACTTTCAAGCAAATTTATAAATATTTCAACTAAACTTATAAAAACTAGGAAAATTTGTCAACCAAAAGGGAAAAGGTCAACCAAATACTGAAATATCTCAACCAAAACTTATAAAAATATCATCAATTCTTATAAAAAATAGAAAAATGCGTCAGACAAATCGAAAAACGTTGGCCAAATACAGATATAACTCGAACAAACTTATAAAAATATAGGAAAAAATATTACCCAACACAACTAAAATATTGATCAAAGTTATAAATAGCACATCCAAACTTATGAACAGTAGGAAACTTTGTTAACATTATAAAAAGTATGAATATTTGTCAAACAAAGCGAACCAAGTAGAGACATATTTCAATCAAACTTATAAACGTGTCATCCAAAGTGATAAAAACTAGGAAAATCTATCAATCAGTCTAAGAAATAGCTATGGAAAAGTAAGAACTATGTCGACCAAACTAGGGCAAAGGTGTTACCAAAATTAGGAAAAATTTAACTTCTGTAGTTATCTCATACGTGTCTTGAACTTTTAGCTGAAAACCCGTTATCAATGTCACCACTTTCTCGATTTTACATTACCGAAACCTCCAACTTCACCGTATCTGCTACAGAAACCCTTATACAGACTAAGCACTCATCTCTCCACACTCTTGGTTTCTTTCTAACACAAACTGGTCACATCAACAAGAACTTCAAATTTCCATTGTACACGTGGTCCATTGAAACAGACATAACAACATTTATGGTAAGGTCGTGTATGGTTCCAACTAGTATAGTTTCTGTATCATCTAGGTATTCATCATCACGGAACCATTTCCCATGGCTGCCAGCTTCAACTTTCCATACCACAATGTCTGCTACACTATCCTTTCATTGTTCCAGCTTTCAACAATACAACGGTTTTTTTCTCGAAGTCTGCCTAAAATAGCATTTCTTAGGGTGTCCACTCCTAGCGCACTTTACCATTTCACATCTGCAATAACGACAAGTCTGCAAGCAACCACCACTGTCTGTTATAAACTCGGCCTTTCTTAAAAACACGCCTACCATTAGTGAACTCATGAACACCAGCTACCACATCTTCTAACCGACTTTCAATGTTTCATAACAAATAACACTAACATTCGTTTTGATTACAGAACAATATAATTTCTGGTGACTAGGCAGATTTTCCAACCTAATGGAGGTAAAGCATCTGTCCCCCTAACCTACTAAGCGCTATTCTAGACAACGAATACGGTCATCGATCAACACCCCTAAGAAGAACTTGAAAAAACAACAGAGATTGGGTTCCTGAGACGAATTATTTGAATTCGTTGGACTACCACAGTAATTAATGATGAACGCCTAAGGAAAATAGAGCATTATATACACCAAACACAACAAACTCTTTCTTACTAACCCTAACCCTAATTATACATCATTTAACCCTAACCTAACCCCTAACCCTAACGATTCACCAAACACAACAAGCTCTTTCTGTAAGAGACATAGACACAAACCACTGTTAGAAAGCGAAAAAGTTAAATTTTAATTAACACTTAAAAATAATAAATCGCAATTTTATTTCGCTTCACTTAATATACAGATATAGACTAAGTATAGGTATAGGTATAGGTTATGTATAGGACTATATCGAGCTTACATTTTGCGCAATAAAATTGCGATTTATTATTTTTAAGTGTTAATTAAAATTTAACTTTTTCGCTTTCTAACAGTGGTTTGTGTCTATGTCTCTTACAGAAAGAGCTTGTTGTGTTTGGTGAATCGTTAGGGTTAGGGGTTAGGTTAGGGTTAAATGATGTATAATTAGGGTTAGGGTTAGTAAGAAAGAGTTTGTTGTGTTTGGTGTATATAATGCTCTATTTTCCTTAGGCGTTCATCATTAATTACTGTGGTAGTCCAACGAATTCAAATAATTCGTCTCAGGAACCCAATCTCTGTTGTTTTTTTCAAGTTCTTCTTAGGGGTGTTGATCGATGACCGTATTCGTTGTCTAGAATAGCGCTTAGTAGGTTAGGGGGACAGATGCTTTACCTCCATTAGGTTGGAAAATCTGCCTAGTCACCAGAAATTATATTGTTCTGTAATCAAAACGAATGTTAGTGTTATTTGTTATGAAACATTGAAAGTCGGTTAGAAGATGTGGTAGCTGGTATTCATGAGTTCACTAATGGTAGGCGTGTTTTTAAGAAAGGCCGAGTTTATAACAGACAGTGGTGGTTGCTTGCAGACTTGTCGTTATTGCAGATGTGAAATGGTAAAGTGCGCTAGGAGTGGACACCCTAAGAAATGCTATTTTAGGCAGACTTCGAGAAAAAACCGTTGTATTGTTGAAAGCTGGAACAATGAAAGGATAGTGTAGCAGACATTGTGGTATGGAAAGTTGAAGCTGGCAGCCATGGGAAATGGTTCCGTGATGATGAATACCTAGATGATACAGAAACTATACTAGTTGGAACCATACACGACCTTACCATAAATGTTGTTATGTCTGTTTCAATGGACCACGTGTACAATGGAGATTTGAAGTTCTTGTTGATGTGACCAGTTTGTGTTAGAAAGAAACCAAGAGTGTGGAGAGATGAGTGCTTAGTCTGTATAAGGGTTTCTGTAGCAGATACGGTGAAGTTGGAGGTTTCGGTAATGTAAAATCGAGAAAGTGGTGACATTGATAACGGGTTTTCAGCTAAAAGTTCAAGACACGTATGAGATAACTACAGAAGTTAAATTTTTCCTAATTTTGGTAACACCTTTGCCCTAGTTTGGTCGACATAGTTCTTACTTTTCCATAGCTATTTCTTAGACTGATTGATAGATTTTCCTAGTTTTTATCACTTTGGATGACACGTTTATAAGTTTGATTGAAATATGTCTCTACTTGGTTCGCTTTGTTTGACAAATATTCATACTTTTTATAATGTTAACAAAGTTTCCTACTGTTCATAAGTTTGGATGTGCTATTTATAACTTTGATCAACATTTTAGTTGTGTTGGGTAATATTTTTTCCTATCTTTTTATAAGTTTGTTCGAGTTATATCTGTATTTGGCCAACGTTTTTCGATTTGTCTGACGCATTTTTCTATTTTTTATAAGAATTGATGATATTTTTATAAGTTTTGGTTGAGATATTTCAGTATTTGGTTGACCTTTTCCCTTTTGGTTGACAAATTTTCCTAGTTTTTATAAGTTTAGTTGAAATATTTATAAATTTGCTTGAAAGTCTCTTCCCATTTGGTAATCATATTGTCATACTTTTCATAAATTTGGCCGAGACATTTCATATTTTGGCCTTTTCACCTTTGGTTAACTCCTAGTTTTCATACATTTGCCTGAAATATTTCTGTATTTGCCATAACTTTTCCCCTGAGTTTGTTCATGTCTGTATAAAATGTCTCTGTGCATGTCTGTATGTGTCTCTGTTCCATCAAGAAAAAGACAACGTCATGAAAACAACCCACTAAAGAAAATCAACAAAACAAAAATCTTGATTTCAATATTTTTATCACCAAAATATGTGTGTTCACAACATATTCATCAAAACAGTTTAGTGATATATCATAAGAAAAAAATCAATGACATACATGATTAGTGAAAAACCAAAAAGTTCTGGATTAGTGATCTTCATTCTTCTGGGCTCTGCTGGTTGACTATCAAAAACACTGTTGTTGTCGAAGTCATCACACATGAGATATCTGAATACTTCTTTTTATCATACCAAAACCACCCGGTAGCGGTGGTCGACGCTTTTTTCTAATACTACCATTTGATTGGGTAGCATAATCGAGAGGTCCTTGCAGTACGCCTTAAGGGCTGCCAAGCTGTCTCTATCATTTGGTTGGATATCCTCTGCTACTATGAGTGGAGGTGTTGCCAGGGTGTCTAAGGGTGTCATCCTTTCTCGTGATGTCTGGTGATGTAAGTAACGTTGTAGGTTCGAATTGTATAGATTGGTACGTATCTGACAGGGATAATCATTGTGAATGTTCCCATTGTAGCGGGTAAGGTTATCATTGAAGATACAGTGGTGGCAGTCTGGTACTTGACTTACACTACGAGGCTGTTGTAAATATACATATGGCGCTGTCGTCTCTGGTTCTGATGTATTCATAGGTGGTTGATGACGTATTCGCATGTGTCTTTGTAGATTGTCTTTTCTGTTGAAAAGTTGTCCACAGATATGACATAAGTATGATTTCGTACCGTGAATGGTCCGAATGTGACGATTAAGATTATTCGCATCACGGAAGTCTTTGTCGCACACTGAACACGTGAAAGTAGATCTGGTGGTCATATTGACAACTGGTCATAAGACACACTTTCGCTTTCTTACAACATCAAAAAGTTCTGATGTATACAATGTTTCACTGTTTTATCAGATGCCGACGAAACGAATAAGGCTCACACCAAGTTTCACTGCTGTAGCTAGCCAAGTCAGTACGTGAACAATATCTGCTTACTACACGAATAACGCTCACACCAAGTTTCACCGCTGTAGCTAGCCAAGTCAGCACGTGAACAATATCTGCCGACGACACGAACACTGCTCACACCAGCCTGAAGCACCTCTGTAGATACCCAAGTCAGCCCGTGAACTGGTACTGTGCTCACAAGAGACGCCTTCTATTTTATACACTGGGTCTGCACCCTACATAGCTGACGTGGCAGTTTTGTAGACAAGCTATTCTCACGCCGCCCGCCTGCTTCCCACAAACCGATGACTCATGCTACCACTTAATGACTTTTGCACATGGCGGTGATGACGTAGGGGCTGTCTCGGACATCCGCGTTCTTTACCAAAAGGGGGTATGTGGTTTGTATAGTTTAGTCTTATGGGTAAGTGTATCTGTACTGGATTGAGGTACCAGTAGTAATGTTTTGGGTGTGTCTTTGTTTTTTGTGTACTTATGTGTCTGTATGTACAAGTGTATCAAGTGTGTATGGGTGTCTGTATGTGTTTTGTGTCTGTCTTTGTTGTTGTACGCGTGTCTGTACGTGGTTGTATATAGTTGTGATGACAGTAGTAATGCTAGGCGATGGGTGTGTCTGTACTTGAGTATAGTTGTGATGACAGTAGTAATCCTAGGCGATGGGTGTGTATGTGTGTGTGTACTTGGCTGTCTTTGTATTTGTCTTTGAGTGTTCTTGTGTATGGGTGAGTGTGTGTCTGCACATGTGTATATCTGTTGTTGTGACAGTAGTAATGGTATGGTTTGTCTTTGTGCTTGTCTGTCTTTATGTGTATGTCTGTATGTACAAATGTGTCTGTGTGTGGTTGTCTTTGTGTTTGTAGGTGTGTATTTGTGTAATTGATTATGGGTGAGTGTGTCTGTCCTTGTTTGCTTCTTTGTTTTCCTGTGTCTGTACTTGAGTGGATGTTTATGGGTGTGTGTGGTTGACTTTGTGCTTGTATGTGTGTACACGTGTGTGTATAGTTGTGATGACAGTAGTAATGGTATGGGTTGTCTGTGTATGGTTGCCTTTGTGTTTGTATGTGTGTGTGTGTGACCCTCTTTGTGTCTTTGATTATGGGTGTGTACTTGTGTATAGCTGTTGTTGTGACAGTAGTAATGGTATGGTTTGTCTGTACTTCTGTATCTGTATGTGTGTACGTGTGTGTGTGTTTCGTTGTCTTTGTATTTGTGTGTATCAAGTATGTACTTGGTTGTCTTTGTGCTTGTCGCTAATATTCGTAGTAGTATTATCACTACTATTGATTCTTCCTCACTTTACCCACCACCATTGCACTATACATACTTTCCCCTACAATTTAAGTGGTCACTCGACTACTTGACCACTGCTTGACCACTGCTTGACCACGTCATCGATCACTTTAATCACTACCATAATCTTAGGCACATCGTCCTCTACAATTTAAGTGGTCACTCGATCACTTGACCACTACTTGACCACTGCTTGACCACTACTTGACCACTAATTTACCACCCTTTAAGCATCGCCATGTCGCTACAACTACTTTCCGCTAAAATTAATTCACTTGACCACTTGACCACTACTTGACCACTAATTTACCACCCTTTAATCATCACCATCTCATTACAATCACTTTTCCCTAAAATTTCCCTAAAGTTTTCTCACGTAACCACCGCTTGACCACTGCTTGACCACTACTTGACCACTACTTGATCACTAATTTACCACTAATTTAAGCATTACCATGTCACTACGACCAATTTTCCCTAATATTTTCCTTACTTGACCACTTGACCACTGCTTGACCACTAATTTACCACTCTTTAATCATCACCATCTCATTACAATCACTTTTCCCTAAAATTTCCCTAAAATTTTCCTCACTTGACCACTGCTTGACCACTACTTGACCACTACACTAATTTACCACTAATTTAAACATTACCATGTCACTACGACCAATTTTCCCTAAAATTTTCCTTACTTGACCACTTGACCACTGCTTGACCACTGATTGACCACTAATTTACCACTCTTTAATCACCACCATATCATTACAATCACTTTTCCCTAAAATTTCCTTACTTGACTACTTGACCCTTACTTGACCATTGCTTGACCACTGGTTGACCAGTGTGTAATTGCGAACACCTCTTATTATATTTATGACCACCCCTGTATCACTCCTACTTGATCACTAATACCCCTTACCACCATACCCATTATAACTTTATACGCTTTCCTTTGTAATGATGGTAGTGAATATACCACCCTTTACCTTCACTACTATCACACTGTTCAGATGATAGTAACCATCTCTTACTTCATCGAGTATAACCACGATCCATCACACCCTTGTTTATACATCACTACACCACACATACTAATACATTCATATACGTCACCACCATATATCCAACCCATGAGTAGAAACCACGACCCATCACACCTTGTTTATACATCACTACACCACGCATACTAATACATTCATATACGTAACCACCATATATCCAACCCATGAGTAGAAACCACGACCCATCACACCCTGTTTTATACATCACTACACCACGCATACTAACACATTCATATATGTAACCACCATATATCCATGATAGAAACCACGACCCATCACACCCTTGTTTATACATCACTACACATACACATTCATACAGCTAACCACCATATATCCATCACACCCTTGTGTATACATCCCATGCATACACATTATGTCTACACCACCATCATATACCCATGAGATGAAACCACTACCCATCACACCCTTGTTTATACATCCTACACCACGCATACTAACACATTCATATAACGTAACCACCATATACCATCACACCCTTGTGTATACATCACTACACCACGCATACTAACACATTCATATACGTAACCACCATATGCCCATCACACCCTTGTGTATACATCAACACCACGAACATACACATTCATATATGCCACCACCATATACCCATGAGTAGAAACCACGACCCATCACACCCTTGTTTATCACTACCCATACTAATATACGTAACCAAAATAACTTTCCCCCTTCGCTTTCCAGAACCAACTAAACATTTACCTTAATTACTTTTACACCCACCAGGCAGCGCCAAAAATTTCGTTCCCACCAGGCACGCCGAAAAAAAACCCGTTCCCACCAAATATTTCCCCCGCCCAACTCAAAAATATTTCCTTCATAAACCCTATCAGCCTCCAGATTCTGGAGCCGAGTCGACAATTTTACCCATATTTCCTTCATAAACCCTATTGTGGAGGCTGAAAATGGGGTCTGGAAACCCTAGTATACTACTGGTGGGTCCGAGTAGAAAGGAAGAGTCCGGCTTCCTAAAGTGGTGTGACGCGGTGAACGGAGCACGAGGAAGGCACACGGCAACAGAGATAAGTGGAGGCGACGGAGGCCGTGGTGGGGGGATGAAGCACGCATCCCTCGACCACAAGTGTCAAGGGGCAGACACAGACTGCACGGGCTTCCCCCCACCGAGGTAGGGAGGACTTTAGAGTGGACAAGGTAACAGCGAAGGGACAAGCTTATATCAGGGATAACGAACATGACCGAAAGAACGTCTTCACGGCAGGAGACAGACGACCGAAGTCATGACCCGGACGGGTCCGCCCCCAGAAAGTATTAAGAAATTAAAGGGTCCGAAATGCTTGGGGAAGGGGTTTCTTCTGAAGATCTGAAGCCCCCTGCCGTGTTTGCTCCGCGTCGGAGTTCCTGTGACTATATTGCTGTTGTCTGACAGATGATTTGGAGAACCATTTATGTGTTTCAGCAATAATGAATTCCAAATTACTCGGTAAACATTCTGATTAGGTATGTGATAATGCTAGCTGCAAGGAATGACACACACATTTTATGAGGATTAAAGATGGGATATCTCCCTTCAATTTTGCATAATCGCAATGGTTGATACCATTCATTACCGATGCATTATCGGTTCCAATTGCAGCCAAATTCTTCAAGTTTAAATCTTTACTGACCAAAGGTTTCTTCAGTGCCTGAACTATACTTTCTGCACCACACTCTTCCAAGTGAACTAGTCCAAGAAATGTAGAAACTACTTTGTCTTTGCTGTTGCTATAATATGTATATATTACATAACCTAGCACTTTCAGAACCGAAATGTCATTCGATTCGTCTAATAATAAACTATATTTATTTGTAGAAATATCACTGATCAAATCTTCTTCAAAGTGAGAGAACGAAGTATTTCTTATCATATTTGTACACTTGCTACGATGCATTTTCACGTCATTTAGCACTTTACTGTCAGAAATAGTGTTTTTAAACAAATCAATCAAATGGTCACAGTTCACGATTGCACAATGACAACTTAAAAACATTGTGACAGATCCTTCAACTTTTGATGATTCATTACTATGTCTAGTTCTGAAAACAGATGTCAACGTTGGCATATCCCTAAATGGCACTGAATTTTTATGTTTTTCAGTCTCTGCATGTTTCTTCAAGTCTTGTATTTTCGCTTTCATGTCGCACTTGCAGTACTTACAACGAGCCTTAGTCGCATCTCTATGAATTTACACCCATCCATCCATCATGTGCCATGCCGGTAAGCGTGGGCAGTCATGTTCTGCCATCTCACTCGATCACCAGAGTCGTGGATCAGCTCCGTGTTTCTGTCTCGACCATGCGACAAGGCCAAGCCATCCAGGTAGGCCTACTTGCTTCTACGTCTTCCCCTTGGTCTGTTCCCCTCAATCTTACCAGAATGTACATCTTCTTCTTCTTCTTCTTCTTCTTCTTCTTCTTCTTCTTCTTCTTCTTCTTCTTCTTCTTCTTCTTCTTCTTCTTCTTCTTCTTCTTCAGCGTTCTGAGCCATTGAGGTTCTTTGCTGCAGATACAATCCGTCTCCTTTCGTCTCTCTGGTGGGCCTTCTCTTGCCAGTCGTTGATTCAAATTTACATCACCAATCTTTAATTATGTCATCCTGCAGCCACTTTTTCCGAAATATTTGTTCAAATTGCTTTACTTTTGGCAAGTTGAAAGATTTGTTAAGTGGAAGACACATATGGAGGTGAGCAATTATTTTAAAAAGTCACATGAAAAAGAATCACAAAGTCGGAAACACAGCAATAATTCGCAACACGGTGAGTTTACTGTTCAAATAATGTTATTAAAATGTATGCGCCCTTTTACTCATAACCGGTGGGGAGGGGGGGGGGGGTGCCAAATTGTTTAGCGTTGACCCAAGTCAGTTCAAAGTTTAAATAATTGTAGTTACCATAATTTACGCGCGTCCGGACCAAACAAAAAATGGGTAAATGACAAGGAAAGAAAAGTAACATCTAGAAAGTATTCAAAATATCCAACTTCAAATGAAAAGTATCTAGAATTGCATCCAGCATCCAAACGTCAGAAAACGGTATCCAGACGCCGGCAAAAACCTCTAGATCTGAATATAAAATATCTAGAATGAGAACCCTGTTTCCAATATCTGCCGAAGTTAGCACAAAAACTCAGAGATACTCTCAAATGGTCAAAAGCATTGCCGAAACAATAATAACAAACAAGATATAAATTCGCCGGCATTTATTGGCACTCAAAGAAATACAGCACAGATTGGAACCTGCTTGTTTGTTGTATTTTATTAATTTACTAATAATTACACTCACGCCATCACATTCACAATGGCACACGTATGCATTTGAATAACGAAGACACAAACAATAGATTGCACGATTAGTTGCCTGGCATATTTCGCTGCATCTCGTCAGGTGCTTACTGTAGACCTCGGAGGAGCAAATTGATCACCATAGTCTGGTAAGAATGAGGCAGCGAGGTGTGTCGAGGGGATCTGGCCGAGACGGAAAGGCGAGACGGACATATAATCAGATTGCTACTGGAACTATTAGTGTTGGAACTCTTCGCTGGCTGCTGAGGATGGGAACGGAGCGCTTATGGGAATGTCCTGAAAGCTGTGATGTCGGTTCCTAAATCAATCAATCAATATTAAAATTTGCCAAGAGTCATCTTGAGAGGTTTTGAAGTCTCACTGTGTGTCCTTAAATGGAACTTGTGTAGGCCAAGTCATGTGTCGGATTCACAGAGCATGCGGGGCAGAGTGAAGACAGGTATGCTTCGTGCAGAGTGTAATGCGTAAATTTAAAAAAAAATCTAAGATAGGACGTATAGTTTGTCCCCCCCCCCCCCGCCTCCCATCCCTTCTTCTCCACCCCAGGGATGCTGGTGGGTTGGAAAATGAGCAGGCGAAGAAATTTGCTGAATCTGCACCTCTGGGTGGGATATTGGTACACGAAAAAGCAGATGTGGTCAGGGTACTTTGTGATTGTTTGTATAGTGTGATAGAACAGATACATCACCATTGCCTGAAGAGAATTGTGCGGGAGGAAGTGATCAGAGGATATGGCCGATATTCAGTTCTCCATGGAAAGACGTTACGGACACAATTAGATTGCAAATGGTACCATTAATATTGGGATTCTTCCCTGGTTGTTGAAGATGATGACGAAGCGCGTGTAATGAAATGTCCAGAGTGATGTGATGTTGGTTATTGACTCAATTCAGCTAAACATCGTCTTCGGCTTCAAATGTTATTACAACAAGCGACACCTGGGAATGGCGATTCTGATTCGAGACAGCATAGTGGCTTCAGAGCTGGACATGTCCAGGTGGGACAGTGTCGAGATACAAATACAGGCTGTTAGAGTTCACTCCGGTCTACCATTCGTGTTAGTTTATGCCTGTAACTCGAATCTGGATTCCAGAGATGACAGTGTCTGAGTGACATATATTATTATGTCACGAGAGGAATGTCATTTTTTGCGGCGATTTCAACGCTAAAGGCAAATCATGGGGTAACCTTTCTTCCAACACACGGGGGAGGGGGGGGGGGTCGAGGCGGCACTTGAAACCAGTGATCTTGTTTGTATCAACAGTGGCTGTGTCACAAGGACAGCAAGTCGACCAGGTGATGAGAACAGTGTTATTGACCTGGCGCTAGATTCTCCTTCACTCACTACAGTATGTAGATGGGGTGTCCTAAGGCATCATGGCAGCGACCATCACCCTTGCAGCATATTGGTGGAGAACGGCAGAACCAAGCAGCACAAGTCATTAGTCAAGACCTTCAAGTATGACAGATTCTCCTTCACTCACTACAGTATGTAGATGGGGTGTCCTAAGGCATCATGGCAGCGACCATCACCCTTGCAGCATATTGGTGGAGAACGGCAGAACCAAGCAGCACAAGTCATTAGTCAAGACCTTCAAGTATGACAGTTCAGGGCAAGATGTGGTGAGTAAAATAAGGCGCAACAAGGAATCATCATGGCAGGAATTATCATGGCAGAAAAAAAAGAAAAAAAAAGAAGCTGAGAGCAGCCACCTTGGTGGTATTGTGAGGTAGAAAATGCCTGGATCGATACGCTTGGTGCTGTAAAACAGAGTTGCCTATCCTAGTCTTATCGTGCAGTTGGAAAGAGAGATGGACACAAAGTCAGCTATTTCAAAAACCAAGTTAAAGTCGTTAAAAATTAAAAGTGGGCAGAGTTGTGTCAAAGAATAAGCATAGACAAGTCACTGAAATTGTTCTGGCGACTACATAATAACATAAATGGGGCAGTCAAGAATAGGAGTGTTCCTGACTTGCAAAGTGCTGACCTTATCTAGCAGGGGTGTGACGAGAATAAGGGCAAAGTTCTTTTTGCTGTCTAGAGCAGAGCAACGAGACAGACATGAAGGTAGAAATTTTGCCAAGGCGGTTACCTCAGATAGGTGTAAGGCCCAGAACATTGCAGTTGAAGACACAGTGATAGTGAAAGCGATCAGGGATGTGCTTCGACGAACAAAAAACAGCGCACCAGGGCCAGATGGCATAAGATACGACGACATCAATATGTGTACCGACAACGAGCTAGAGGAACTAGCAGATATGTACAACAGCATAGGGAAGTGCTAGCATCAAGGAGGAGTGGTTACACATCTATCTGATTCCCTTGCCGAAGCCTGGCAAAGACCACACAAAAATTCAGGGATATCGGGTAATAACCATGCAGAATACAACAGGCAAGCTGCTGGAGAAGTTAATTGCCAGGAAAATATCAAGTCAGCTAGAGAGGCAAGGTTGTTTCTCACCTACCCTTGGAGGGTACCGTCCAAAAAGAGTAACCTGGACCAAAGCAGCAGATTTTGCCATGATGTATATGAAGGTTTCCACTATGGCATTGACACATGTGCTGCGGCGTTTGATCTTGAGAATGTGTACAACGGAGTACTATTGGATTTCTTAATGTTTCAGCTTCTTGAACTCAAGAAGGTAAGTCCATTCCTCTTTAGTTGGATCGCCGCAACTCTCTTCCAGCGGAAAGTAGATTTTAGATGTGGTAGTTGGACCTCTGAACCAACAACAATACCCGGACCTGCCACAGAGATCACCATTATCTCCGGTGCTGTTCAAAGCCTACACTGTGAGAATTACCGGTGAGCAGATCATATGACAGGGAGGACATTGTCATATGCCGACGACGTGTTAGTGTTTCGTCAGGGTAAGGATAGAAATCGAGTGTCTGTTGATCTACAAACAGAACTAAATTACATAATCACATGGTGTGTGGAATCTGGGGCAATGGTCAACCCAACGAAGGCAGCAATGACATGGTTCTCTTTGAATAACCATATTGTCACCACTCCAACACCAACTGTAAATCTGGGTTCACAGACGGTGGAAAGAACACAGGCAATGAACTACCTGTGGATACGTTTTGATCGAAGTCTTGCGTATCATGAGCACATAGACCGGTTGATAACAAAGGCCAAGCGAGGTTTGGCTGCGATGCGGGTGATGGCAGCGGAAAAATGTGAGCAGCGCCATGTATGTCTCCAGTACGAGGGTCTAGTCCTTTCTATTTTGGAATTGAGTTGAGTTAAAAACCGACATCACTGCACTCAGGACATTTCCATCCGTGCTCCGTCCCCTCGTTCAACAGCCAGCGAAGAGTCATACTACTAATCATTCCCACCACTATCTGATTGAAGGTTCTCCTGAATTTCCCTCTCAGGTCTGAAATTCTTCCAAAGCCCCTGCCGATCCCCTATAATCACATTCTTTTCACATACGGGTTCTCAATCTGTTCCTCCGCGCTCTCCACCTGGTCCCACGAGCGCACGAACCACCTCCCCCTTGTCCATAGGCAAACTACCTCCAAGAGGTGCATTCCCTGCTAGCCTATCAGCTTGTTCATTCCCCCGTACCCCTGCATGGCCAGGGCAAAATATCCATACAATTCTCACAATCTGTGACCTCTGAATCGACGAGAGCCATTCCACACGAAACATTCCTTTCTCCACCTTACTAAGCATACTCTTTGAATCCGTAGTGAATACCCAACCGACGGAGCGAGATTGGGTTGGGTATAAAAAGAATACATCGGGGATATTCTGAGTTACTCACAGATCGGGGCTGTGAGGTAAGTATGAACATTTGTTTCAATTCTTATTTTCTCTTCATTGCTTTCATTTTTTCATCCTTTTGTTCTTCTCGTCCTGTCGTCACATTTTGATGTAGTCACAGGAGATCTTCTTGACTATATGTTGTGTTTGTGAATGTGTTTGTTTGCTGATGAAGGCTAATCGCCGCAACGTCCTGTATGTGTCGTAAATCTGTTATGTAAAGCTGCACTATTTTGTGTCATTTTGTATTGATTAATTTAGTTATTTCGGGATTTGAATTTTAAATATTGAGCACAACCACTACTGGCAACGCTGATCGTATTCTGGTATGAACCTAAGGCCTATCCACGTCAATATGGAAGCACTATACTCGAGTTTCGCCCTCGTTTGAGCTCATCAGCAGTGCATATCCCTGACCGGATCCGGAAACAAGCCCCGGATCACTGGCGTGTGAAGCGGGTGTGTCACCACGCGGCACACGTTGGACACACAGCCAAATTATCATAACAGAATATCACAACGTCACCTATCGTAGGCCATGCTCAAGATTGCCCAATCGCCGCGACTGACGTCCGTCAATCGATGTGGACCCGAAACGAACAGGACTTCTCACTGGCAAGGAACACCAGGCCTCCTAAATCCAATGAGCAATAATAATCATCATCATTAAGTGCCGTGCCGGCTGGCGTAGGCGTTCATGGCTCTCCATAGATCTCGGTCTTTGGTTTTCTGGATCAACTCTGCTGCTGATATCCCTCCATGCCACCGTCTCAATCCATCCAGCATCACTTCTCTTGGTCTACCTCTGCCTCTCTTCCCCTCGATCTTTCCAGTTGTTACGATGTTCTCCAATGCCTCTCTTCTCATCACATGACCGAGGAAAGCTGTTTGTCTCTGTCTTATTGTTGTATATAATGTTCTAGTTTCGTTAGCCTGTTTCAGGCAGTCGTCGTTAGTTACTCTGGCAGTCCAAGGAATTCGCAACATTCGTCTCAGGAACCACATCTCTGTTGCTTCTAATTTCTTCTTAATTTGTTCATTTACATTCCAAGATTCACTGCCATACAGCAAAACTGGTTCTACATAGCATTTCAGCACTCTCTTTCTTACATTCAGTGATAGTGACTTATTGCATAAGATACTCTTCATTTTCTGAAATGCGGCTTTTGCCTGCCCTATTCTGCTCCTAATCTCTGTTGTACATCTTCCATCTGATGTTATAAATGCCCCTAGGTATCTAAAATTATCAACTTGGTTAAGGATTTTCCCTTCTATTTCTATGTCACATTTTGGTGTCACCATTTTCTTTGATATTACCATTGTTACTGTTTTCTTGATATTCAAGGAGAGTCCTTTCCTTGCACTCTCTGTTACTACAACGTCTAATAATTGTTGTAGGTCTGTTGAATTATCCGCCACCAATACTGTGTCATCTGCATAGCGTATATTATTTATATTATAACCTCCAACTAGTATTCCTGGCATCTCTTTGATCTCTCTCATTATTACTTCGCTATACAGGGAGAAAAGATCTGGTGACAAGACACACCCTTGTCGTACTCCTAGCTTTATCTGTTCGTAACTACCCTCTTTATTTCCCATTTTAATTGCTGCTACTTGGTTCCAGTAAATATTCTTTATTATTCTTAAATCTTTTCCATCAGTGTTGATATCTTCCAACATTTTAATCAGTTCATCATGTTTTACTTTATCAAATGCCTTAGTATAATCTATGAAGCACAAATATATGTCTCTCTGTTTCTCTATTGACCTTTCTATTAGTGTCCGTAATGTATAAATTGCATTGTTTGTGCCCTTTCCTTCCACAAATCCATACTGTTCTTCACTAATTTCCATTTTTATTTTCTTTTTGGTTCTTCTCATTATGATTCTGAGTAGAAGCTTAGTGATATGGTTTATAAGGTTAATTGTACGAAAATCTTCACAATCAATTGCTCCTGGTCTTTTTGGTATAGCTATAAATACAGATTTCAGCATATCACTGGGTAAATATCCACTTGCTGTAAATATCATTCAACATTTTGGTTAATATATCTACTCCAAATTCTCCCAATACTTCTAATTCTTCTATTGTGATTTCATCTGGCCCAGCTGTTTTTCCTTTCTTCATACGTTTCATAGCGTCAGCGACTTCTTCTTTCAGAATAGGTGGACCTTCTAAGTTACTATCTTCTGTTAATTCTTCCCTTTCTCCTTCATATAATTCTCTTATATACTCATTCCACCTCTTCATTATAGCATCTTCCTCTAATATTATCTTTCCTGTTTTTGATTTCAAACACCCTGTATTTATTCTTATTTTTCTTCCTGTAAGCTCACTGATTTGTCTGTGCATATTTTTTGTATCTTTAATGGAATTTAATTCAATTTTTTTGCATTGCTCGTTTAACTAACTTTCTTTAGCCTTCCCACATTTATCTTTTATTTCTTTATTTATCTTAGCGTATTCTTGTTTGTCATTTTTACTCTGTTTTCTTTTGTCCATCAGTTTTAAGATATCTTCATTCATCCATTTTTTCTTAGCTATTTTGCCTCTCTCCGGTAATACTTCTTTGCTAGTTTGATGAATGGAGTCCCTTAACATTTCCCATTGTTCATCTATACTCTGTATTTTAGTTATTGCATTGTACCTATTTTTCACAGTCACTCTGTATTGTTCTTGCATTTCTTTATCTATTTTCATAACCTCTTTATTAAGTCTCATGTTCTTAACCATTTTTTCCCCTCTCTTTAATCTTACTTTTATTTGTCCACATAGTGGTACATGATCACTATTACAGTCAGCACCAGGCATTGTCTTTACATTAATTAAAGCATTTCTAAATCTTTTATTAATTAGTATGTAGTCAATTTGGTTGCGTATTTTCTTATCAGGGCTTATCCATGTGTACAGTCGTCTTTTATGGTGTTTAAACCATGTGTTTCCAATTATCATATCATTGATATTTGCCCATTCTATTAGCTTTTCCCCTCTTTCATTTCTTGTACCTAAACCATAATTCCCCACTACATCCTCCATTTTTCCCTTTCCTACTTTTGCATTAAAATCACCAAGTATTATCTTTATTTCTTGTGATCCAATTTGAGCCATCGCCATTTCTATTTCATCGTAAAAGTGTTGTATTTCTTCATCACTACTGCTTGCGGTTGGTGCATATACTTGTATAATATTTATGTCTATTGGTTTGCCTTTGATTTTTACCATAATAACTAACTCTATCTGAAATACACCAGTATCCATTAATTGACTTGGCTGTTTTTTCGTCTAATATTATTCCTACACCTTTTTCATGTGTATCCCCTCCAGAATACATTATTGTGTGATTGTCAGCTATAATTTTGCCCGATCCCTTCCATCTCATCTCACTAACGCCTAGTATATTCATTTTCATGCTATCCATCTATCTTAGAACATTGGTCAACTTTCCTAGCTCATTTAATGTCCTAACATTCCATGTTCCTACTCTAAATTTATTTATTTTAGTTAAGTTTTTGCCATCAGTATGACGGTCTGGTGTCACCTGTGGCTCATGACTGTCCCTACCGGACGAGGATGCCCTAAGACAGTCATTAACGTCCTTCACTAACTTTGAAATATGTTTTGCCATGAAGTCTTGGGAAGATAATGTGGTGGTTTCCCCTTGCCTTCCACATTCACATGGTTGTCTTTTTACCTCTGCCTTTGACAGCCATTTCCAACTGTAAGGACAAGTGAGTGCCCTGCTCTGCTCAGCTGCAGAGTTGTCCACTTATTCCGGTGGATACTCGGTCCCCAGAGCTGTGTTAGCCACACCGTAGTGTGTTTCCATCCTCTACCGCGGGGAGGTGCAGTTGGGATTTTCCCTTCATAAAGTTATGGTCTCTGACCAAAACTCTCCAGTACTTTTAGAAGACCAATAATCAAATTGATTAATTTGGTTATTTCGGGATTTGAATTTTAAATATTGAGCACAACCCACTACTGGTAACGCTGATCTTATTCTGGTATGAACCTAAGGCCTATCCACGTCAATATGGAAGCACTATACTCGAGTTTCGCCCTCGTTTGAGCTCGTCAGCAGTGCATATCCCTGACCGGATCCGGAAACAAGCCCCGGATCACTGGCGTGTGAAGCGGGTGTGTAACCACGCGGCACACGTTGGACACAGCCAAATTATCATAACAGAATATCACAACGTCACCCATCGTAGGCCATGCTCAAGATTGCCCAATCGCCGCGACTGACGTCCGTCAATCGATGTGGACCCGAAACGATCAGGACTTCTCACTGGCAAGGAACACCAGGCCTCCTAAATCCAATGAGCAATAATCAAATTGATTAATTTAGTTATTTCGGGATTTGAATTTTAAATATTGAGCACAACTCACTACTGGCAACGCTGATCGTATTCTGGTATGAACCTAAGGCCTATCCACGTCAATATGGAAGCACTATACTCGAGTTTCGCCCTCGTTTGAGCTCGTCAGTAATGCATATCCCTGACCGGATCCGGAAACAAGCCCCGGATCACTGGCACACATTTTATATTGTTTACATTTTCACCGCTTTGTCGCAGTTCCACCCAATTTTAATCATATCCGTGAAGGCGTGGATGCCAAAGAAGATTGATTTAGGAATCGACATCGCAGCATTCCCATAAGTGCTCCGTCCCCATCCTCAGCAGCCAGCGAAGAGTTCCAACACTAATAGTACCAGTAGCAATCTGATTATATTAATATAAGTCCGTCTCGCCTTTCCTTTGAGCGTTGAGCGTCGGCCAGATCCCTTCTTCACTCCTCGTTGTCTCATTCTTTCCAGACCATGGTAATCCATTTGCTCCTCCGAGGTGTGCAAGTACTCCCACAAGGCCGCAACCACGTCTGACTTGTCATGTATCAATACTCCACCAAGTTCTGCAGAGCCAGCCAATCTGTCCGTCTGTTCATTTCCCAGCACACCGACATGCCCCGGAGAAAAGATCCAGGCGATGCTTGACACCCGTGACCTCCAAAGCGAAGCAAGCCACTCCGCACGAATTCTGCCCGTCCTCACCCTCGTCAGCATGCTTTCTGAGTCAGTTACAATCACGATGTGCGTGTGTGTCGTATTCTCCATCCAGCGGAGAGCCGCAGTGACTGCCTCCACTTCCATTCTTAAGCTGGATGTTGTGGTATCATATGCTAGCCCCACAATGTATAGACCAATCAGCATTCGAGGGGTGATGTGGTCAATATCACGCGGGCTTGTCAGAATCTCCATCGCATGTAGGTGACAGACAAGCACGACGATGAACCCAAGGGGAAACTACTACGCAGTTGATGCCCAGTGGTCAGCGTGACGCACGAAGCCCACGGGGACTAGAAGCCAAGGGCTAACGAGAAACATCGGTGTTAGCTCAGACTGATTCAGGACTTCGAGACAGGACGGACATGAGAGAAAATGTTGCGTGTATTATTCTATGCTCGATGTGAGAAATCCTGTATGTTTAATAGATTCTGTTTGGGGACTGAGTGAGTGCTTTGTTCCATTCATCTATGAACTTGTATATTGCATATATGTATGTGTAATGGCATTGTGAGTGCAGCATTATATGAATGCCGTTGAGGAGAGTGGTTTATGAAATTAAAGTGTTTCAGCTATGTTGCCGCGTGTCTGAGTACAATCATTCTTTGTGTATGATTGTTTCACTCCTGTTAGAGAACACGAGCCACTGTTAATATAAAGTAAGACCCTTCTTCTTTCGTTCGCTTGAAATATGTCTATAACTGCAGTGCTGTCTCTTGTATGAATTGAACTGTCTTTTTCAGTTCACACAGCGGTCCATAGAGTTTATCTTCCACTGCCGTCTCTCTAGGCCAGAAGGTTTGCCTAGATATGTTATATTTTGGGCAGTCTTGGAGTATGTGCTCTGCTGTCTGCGACGCCAATCCACATGTACACATGGCTGTTTCACCAATCTTGAATTTTGTATACATGTGGTTGCGTAATCTATTGTGCCCTGTTCTGAGGCGCAGAATAATGACTTGTTCTGGTCTATCCATAACGTGGTAGTCATCTTGAGCAGGTTTTGGTGGCTTTCTGACTGATTTGATCATTCTTTTCTTTTGGTGGTATGTACAGGGCACATCAGGCTGTTCTTCTTTGGCTCCTTCCTTAGCCAATTGATCAGCTCTGTCGTTTCCGGGTACTCCACAGTGGGATGGTATCCACTGTATGGTGACCTTATGCTGACTGCTAAGTTCAGAAAGTAGTGTCCTTAGTACTGGCAATTTCCCAGACAGGAGCGCCTCGAGTACTGATTTTGCATCTGTCAATAGCACCACAGGTTGTGTACCATTGCTGGTATTTAGTAATTTCTCTGTTGCTATCTTGATTGCCTCAATTTCAGCATCGTAGTTATGGCAGTACTTTCCTGTCGGTACTCTAGCTGTGTCCCTGGTATTATTTGGGTATTCTATGTACACTCCCGCTCCTCCATTTCGAACAGCATTTTGTGCTGACCCATCTGTGTAGACTCGGATCCAGAGGTCCTGTGGGTATTCTTCATCAAGGAAGCTGAGAGTGGCTGTTCTGCGCTGCACACTGTTCTGTTCTTCCTTGTCAAATATTCCTCTCACTTTTGTCTGGATTTGTAATGATAGTCTATGCTCATCTTTCCATGGAGTTCGCTCTGGAATAGTTGTTAGGGGGATACCAACTGTGGGCAGATCGGTGGTTTCTCTGCAGAGTCGTTTGGCCTGGTGGATAAAACTACTTCTTTTCAACCGCCCCATAGCTAGGTTTTCAAATCTGTTCTTCATAGGGTGGCCTGGCAAGCTGAGGAACTTTTCTGCTTGTATTAGCGTTTTCGTATCTCTGCGCTCACTCAGTGCTTGTGTCCTCCCCATCTTCTCCATTTCCACTATAGGGGTTGATCTCATCCCTCCTGTGGTGACTCTAAGTGCTTGATTTTGCACTTTGTCCAGCTCTTGTAGTGTGGTTTTTGATGCCGAACACCATGCAGTTGACCCGTATTCCAGGTGTGGTCGTATGCTCTGTTGATAAACTTTGCTAAGTATTTTCCCACTGGCTCCCCATGTGGTTCCACTTAGCTTTCTCAGGATGGCTATTTTCCTTCTGGCTTTTGCTACTGCTTTGTTGATGTGCTTTCTCCATGTCAGCCTGCCATCAAATGTTACTCCAAGGTATGTTGGTTCTTTATCTTCTCGTAGGGGTGTTCCATTTATCTGGATGGTCCCTGCCTTTTGTTTTGGAGAGAGGGTAAATAGGGTGGTGCTGCACTTGTCAGTGTTTATGCTGACACACCATCTATTTGCCCATGCAACAAATGTATCTACAGCTCTTTGTAGTAATCTGGTGGCCACTGATGCATGTTCATTTGTGCTCCATAGAACCAGGTCATCGGCAGTACATTGCGGCTTTAATTCCATGCGGTAGATTAGCAACGAGATCATTGATGAAGATTAGAAAGAGTGTGGGGGACAATACTCCGCCCTGGGGAACATCCGTGACGCAGTAGTACTTTCTTGCTCTTTAGTCCGTCTATCTGTACTCGGGCTCTTCTGTTGTGCAAGTATGCTTTCACCCATTTGTACATTCTTCCATTGACTTTGCAGTTTCTCAGTTTATTCATCAGACCTTCTTTCCAGACTTTGTCAAAGGCTTTCTTCAAATCTATCCATGCCGCAAGCACCAGCTTCTTCTCTTGGAATGCATCCTCAATTTCTTGAGAGAGGTAGGTTGTCTGATCTTCCGTAGAGTAGCACTGCCTAAAGCCAGCCTGCTGTGGCACAAGGATGTTTTTACTTTCAATGTACCACTGCAGTCTGTGATTGATGATGCGCTCCAGTGTTTTGCAGAGACAGCTGGTGAGGCTAATTGGTCTGTAGCTAGAGGCAATGGAACTATCTTTCCCTGATTTTAGGAGGGGTATCATGATTGCTTCTCTCCAGGCTTGTGGAACACTGCCTAAGGTCCAACTGTTATTGAAGATCTGCAACAGCTTTGCTTTGGCCTCTGTTCCTAGGTTCCTGATCATTTCATTGGAGATACCATCAGCTCCTGGTGACTTTCTCATTTTCAGTTTTGATATGGCTAGCTCCAGTTCGCTGATTGTGATGGGTGCCTCCAGAACCTCATGTACTATTTCCTTCTGTCCTGTATGTTGCCGTTTCTCTTGAATCTCTTGTTGTTTCTCTGGACTGATTTTGATATTGTTATCTTGTGCGAATGAGTCCGCAAAATGGTCAGCTGCTTGCTTTCTTGTTAAGATGTTTCCATCTTTATGTAGTGCAATTTTTGAGTTTCTCCCTGTGCCCTCATTGTTAAGTTGTTTTATTAGCTTCCACAATTTCCTTGTGTCTCTTTCAAAGTTCAGAAACTCAGTTTTTTCCTGCCAGCTTTTCCGTCTAGCCTGCAGCTTGGCCCTTTGAAATTTGGCTTTTGCATGCTGGAATTTATTGTGGTGCTCTTGGCAGCGTGTGGCCTCTGCTTGCTTTCTACATACTTCCACATCATTATGCAACTGTTCCAGTTCACTACTCCAGTAGGGTTTATATTGTTTACGGGCTCCTCTTGGTACTGTTTCTCGCGCTGCCTGTAGTATGCATTTCCCAAACTCTTCAACTACTTTATTTATGTCTTTCTCAGTGTTCAGGTTTCTAACCAGTATGCTGGTGCGATGCTTGTACACTTGCCCAGTCTGCTTTCTTGTAGTTCCACCTCGAGAGGGTGCTGCTTTCACTTACAAGCTCATTTTCTACAGTTAGAAAGACTGGTCGATGGTCACTGCCACCTAGTTGTTTCCCAACAATTCGTGTAATGTTCCACTCCAGGTCTGGTGAATGAAAAGCCAGGTCAGGTGTAGTTGTAGAGTGCCATGATCTCGAGTAGAAAGTATGTGGGTCGGACGGCTTGTTAACCAAGATGAATCTATTCTCATCCTGCCAGTCTTCCAGTCTCTCTCCTCTCTGGTCCATGTGATCATAGCCCCAACTCTGCGAGTGGCTGTTGAAATCGCCGCACACAATCATTTTTTCTGTTAATGGTAGTGTGTCCAGTGCCTGTGGACGGTCACTTGGACAGTAGTAATTGATCAGATGTAGGTCTGTATAGCCTGTTTTAAGTTTAAGTGTCTGATACTCAGCCCCTTCCATATAGACTTCGATTTGGGAAGCAGTGATGTTATTTTTTACAAGGGTAAGTATCCCACCTTTTCGCCTGTCCTTTCGGTCAGATCGGTAACACTGGTAGCCTCTGATTTTGAAGGCTATATTTTCGTTGAGGTGAGTTTCTTGCAAGCAACATATGCTTACTTTTTCTTTGTCCAGGATGTTTTCTAATTCTACTTTTTTGTTGCTGACTCCCTCCGCATTCCAGTGCATTATTTTAAGTCTTTGTTTAGTATGGCCAGCTGTTCTATTCTCATGTCCCCTGGCTCCACAGGACATCTGAGAAGGACCTCCAGTAGTTGGGGTTGGACCCTTTCGAGACATAGGGCCCGGCACTGCACCTGCCTGGGGGTCCAAAGCAGGGCGAGCACCATAACGTTTAGCAGCAGTCGACATATTCCATTTTGCGTAATTGCGTGGCATCCTGATTTCTGTGGTGCGCCTCCTGGCTGGTTGCCTCCGTCTTCAGCACCTTTCCTTTGCTAGAGCAGACTGTGGTCTCACTCGAGTTTAGATGTGTACACACGCACACACGTGTCTGCACATGCATGTATGTGTATACACATCTAGAGCACACTGGTTATTTTCCGGCGCCAGATACTCGCCGTCGCCCCTTCTCCTGTTAGTTAAAACAGTTCCGCCACGTGAAGGCCAGGAGTTGGACTTTTGCTGCAGAGGTTATGTATTCACGAGCCATTGGGGTATTTAAGCAATGTTGGTCGCTCACCCCAACACTGCGCCCCGGCTACATACAGCAATTTGGAACCAGTAAGACCCTGACAGGGAGTGAACGTGGGTTCTCGTCCGGCTTTGAACAAATCACACTTGTAAGGTAGTGATTGAACATGGAGATCTCGTCCGTTGAGAAATGAGCAAAATATGTGAGAGTTGGGAGTGTTCACAAGTGGTAAAGAGGATTGTGAACGAACGACGATTGTAAGATAGAGTGTGAACGCAGTTTGAACGTGAAAAGTTAAAAGACATATATACATTGTTGATATGATATGTGATGGTTTGGAAAATGATTTGATACACGAATGAAAGCATGAGCGAGCAAAAGCAACAGTAGTCATTAATTTGAAGTTGTACTAAATTTCCATTAATCTGATAACTGACGACTAGACGAAAATACATTCATACTTGACTGCATACACACCTATAAACACTTAGTTGACAACGCATACACCACAGAGTCAAACATATACTAATATTTCTCTCTCCCAAGTAAACAGGTTTGTCAGCTATTATTGTACTAAATTGATCTTCCCGGCTGTAAAAGACCAAGCATCCCTTCTCTGGTGCAGTTACTAAAAGACTTCCAAAGCTCCGAACTCCATCGGCACTTAAGTATTTATTTTCCTTATATACTTTTGTAGGAGGTCAGGCGTTATCTGCATTTCTTTTTCTTTTTTCACTATTGTAAACTGTACATGTATTATATTTGATTACATATTATAATTATTTTTGTATAAGACCATTGTAACAAAATTGTAAAAGTATCATGGCTACGTTGCACGAATTTATTGAGTCTGGCCTAAAATTAGGTCTAACCGGAGATGAGTTGTCTAAATGGAGTGAAATAAAATATGCATAACATGTCCAATTAGAAGAAAAAGCTAAAGAAAGAGAGGAAAGAGCTGCTGAAAGGGAACTTTAAAAAGCCGAGTTAGATGCTAAGAAAGCAGAAGCAGATGCTGAACTAATAGTATCCAACTATAGTATGTCCAATAATGTATTCCAACTAGAGAAATGCACAATTTGCAACCGCTTCCATGAAGGTGGTGTTTTAACATGTGGCCATTCTATACCAATAGCAAATGAGGAATCCAATCTAGTGATAGATTCTAAAGGGAAGCTAAACATCCATCAGGGCTATGTCAATGGCAAAGTAGCCAGAGTTTTGAGAGATAGTGGCAGTACCCTTATTGGATTAAGGAGAGACTTTGTACATCCTGCAGATTACACAGGCAAATATGTAACATGTAGAACTGTTTCAGGAAATATTGAAAAAGATCCACTTGCATGGGCAAACACCTTTTTTGACAGGCAAGGTGAAATTTGCAGCATTATTTAATCCATGTTAGGATGTAATTATTGGGATTCTGCCTGAAGTTAATGATATGCCACATGACCTTGTAACATCTGGGTTTGAAAATATGTTATCAAATAACGCAGTAACAAGATCAGCTGCAGAATTGCAATCTTAGAAAAACCAAACTGAGACATTAGAACTACTCATCATCATTGGCACCTTGCCGTCTTGACAGACGATAGTTTGTGCTTTAAAAAGGCATAATAACTTTTAACTATGGCGGTAGCGAGTGTGACTGATAAGGCCAATTTGCGCTGTAAATGTCCGTTCACAGTGGGTGCATGTGAACACCGTCAGAAGCAACGCGTGGCACCCCATGTCTACGCCAACTGACAAGGACTTATAACCCGTAACAGTTGCCTCTCGCTTTGATTCCGAGACCAGTTAAGACCAGGGATGGAGTTATTGCCTCTCCATAGCACAAAGCCTGGGCTAAAATATAGAGATCATGTGTTGCCCATGCAGCATGATCCCTCTCTCGGCCTGCCTAGTTCACTCCAGAGGAAAGGTAACACCCCTACATCTGGAACAAGACAAGCTGCAGAAGCTGCCGGATCAGCAAAGCAATGCTCTAACTGTCCGCCTGTCGGAGATTCGATCCTAGACCAGCTGCCAACCAAGGCTTAGGGCCTGGTCTGCCCTGCCATGACAATTTTGTCTTTAGCTTGCATTTCCTCGCACCAGGGTAAGGATTGTACCCTCCCAATTGCGCTCTTCCGCCCGAAGCCGTTGGCACAATGTGGGGTGTCGGGTTAGGTAAGCGCCGCCAAACGTTCGGCGCTAACAGAAACCAGGTAGTACCGTCTACTGTTATACGGTAGCTCAGTCAAATCTGACTAAGACCTGACAGCAGTTTAGAACTACTACACCCAATTATAACACCTCTCAAAGACATGAGAGAAAACTTTGTTAAGGCACAAAAAGTCGATTTATCATTACAGAAGTATTTTAAACTCGTATACCAAAAGCCAAAGTTAACAAAGAATGCTAGCTGGCACTTCGGTTTGAAATGCGGTATCCTAACAAGATACTACACAAAAGATACCATAGCACAAACGGTATTACCAACTGAACACCGGAAAAAGGCACTTCAACTAGCACTTGATGTACCCTTTGCAGGGCATATGGCCTATGCCAAAACGCGATCAAGAATACTGACACAGTTCTACTGGCCCAAATTCTGCAGTGATATCAAACAATACTGTAGATCATGTGAGGTCTGCCAGAAGCTTGTTAAAAAAGGGAAACACCCTGAAGCAAAATTACAAACAGATCTTGCGAGCAGACCTTTTGAAAAAATGTCTGTAGATATTGTGGGACCATTGAACCATGTAACATCAAAAGGAAAGAGATATATTTTAACAATGATTGATCTATGCACAAGATGGTCTGAGACTATCGCCCTCAAAAACATTACCTCTAATGACATCAAAGAAGTTTTCTTTTATATCTTTGCTAGCATAGGCTTTCCTGACACTATTCTATCTGACATAGGGAGCCAGTTTATTTCAGCTGCAACTCAAGCCCTTAACAAGATGTTAGGCATTAAACAATGTTTCAACAGCCATTATCACCCTCATTCAACGGGTATTATAGAGAAAATTAATGGTGACCTAAAACACATGTTAGCAAAAGTCACCCAAGAATGCCCAAATGATTGGGATACCTTTTTACCTGCTACACTTTTCGCCTATCGAGAAGTGCCTCACTCTAGCACAGGGTTTTCACCTTTCGAGTTAGTATATGGAGCCAGACCACGTGGCCCTTTAGCAATTTATAAGAATTTGTTAACTGAATTGAACAATGAACAAAAACCAATGTCACCATACCAACATGTTACAACATTACGTGACAGAATCATGAAATCATGTATATTAGCCAAAGAATCACTAAGCCAATCTGGCGCCATCTACAGAGTATGCCAAAAAAAAAGAACAGAACACTAATGTTGACACCAGGACAGGACATGCTACTTCTCTTACCCAGCAACAAAAATCTCCTAGCAGACTCTTGGCAAGGACCTTTTAAAATACTAAGACAAATTTCAACAGTAGACTATGAAGTTGCAATACATAACAAAAACAAAATATTCCACATTAACATGTTGAAACCCTACTATAACAGAGACGAAGACCAAGACGAGACAGCAGCAAACACAACCAGTAGTAGACCACACAGACTTAGAAGATACAGACGAAATACCAGTCCCATCACTCAATACGACAGACACACTGCAAGACATTAAACTATCTCCCAATCTTCTCAGACTGAGACAGACAACTGCACACAGCTGTTACAAGACTATAGAACTATTTTCTCCAACCATCCAGGACAGACGGATCTAGTAGAACACCGGATCATACTGACAACTCAAGTACCAATAAAGTGCAGACCTCATTCAATACCAATACATTACAAAGACAAATTACACTAAGAAATCTTAGACCTTGGAAAAAACCGAATTATTAGGAGATCACAATCACAATATTGTTCTCCTATCGTGATTGTTAGAAAAAAGGACGATTCAATACGCCTATGCGTTGATTATCGGAAACTCAACGCAGTAACGCAATTAGATTCAGAACCAATGTCTAACTGTGAGGACATATTGACAGAAATGACAGATGCCAAATACTTCACGAAACTCGACATGACAAAAGGGTACTGGCAAATACCCATGACTGAGGACCCTATCCACTTGACAGCATTTGCAACACCTTGGGGACTATACGAATGGTGTAAACTTCCATTGGACTAGTCAATGCCCCAGCGACATTTTAAGAATGACAAGACTGTTACTGTCAGACATATCCAATCATATATGGACATCTGTGTACACGCCAGGACAATGACAGAACACCTAGCGACGCTACAACAAACTTTTGAATACATCAGGCAACATGGCCTGACAGTAAAACCAGCAAAAGTAGAAGTTGCCTATCAAATTACTTTTCTAGGCTACAAAATTTGTGATGGATATATTACCACTGATGACTATATTGTTTCTAGAATTCTAAAATTATCACTTCCTATGACTAAAAAGGAAGTAAGAAGTATGTTAGGATCGTTGAATTATTATAGAAGATTGATACCTAATTTCTCTAGTTTGACAGAAATTTTTACAAATCTGTTAACAAAAAACCAACCTAATCAAATTTAGACAGAGAGGGTCTAAGACCTGCCTTTACAAAAGTATTGTCATATCTTTCTTCCAATCCCATATTAAAGTTGCCAAATCTGAACATTCCTTTCAGATTAAGGACTGACTCGAGCACTATAGGTATAGCTGGAGTTTTATTACAAGCCTATGATGACATTTTACATCCAGTGTATTATGTGAGCCGCAAGCTGTCACCAAGAGAACGCAGATGGTCTACACCAGAGTTGGAAGGCCTTGCATTAATTTATTCTATTTCTAAATTATCTAAGTATTTGCTAGGTAAACATTTCATCGTTGAGACAGATAACAATCCATTAACCGTCATAACAAAAGGAAAACCGACAAACCACAGAATCACCAGATGGGCGTTACTACTACAGAACTACAGCTTCAAAATATGACACATCAGCAGGACAGATAATACCATTGCAGACCTACTCTCAAGAAGTCCTCTCGATACGTCCAAAGATCTACCAGAGATACTTTGGCATACACTTTATGACTGTTCCTGTCAAGATCACTGTAATAGCTTGTTTGCTGTGATACCCCATCATTAGAGACTAACGAGTGTTGAGTAAAGAGGAACACAACAACCATAAACATCACATCCGTGAAAGTGAATGACCACCTCTCACACCATGAGGTGTACTGGGTATATGGTGCTAGCCCCATATTTTTAGACCAATTGACATTCGATGGGTGATATGGTTGATTTGTTAAGGCACAGTTATAATTTTGGAGTATTCTAGAGCTTAAGTTTGAATTAAACAGAAATCAAAATTAATATATTTCTAAAGTTTAAACACAGAAGCCACAAACAATTTGTTGTCCAATTTACTGCCTGGCATATTTTGCTGCATCTCATCAGGTGCATACTGCAGAGTTACATATCTTATAAAATGAATAAATGAATTATACTAGAGCCGAAATACTTAAAACACAGTAACTGATATTGTTTAAATGTGGAGCATCTGTTTTCCCCATGGTAATTATGAATTAAAAATGATGCCTTTCTGTTTGCACAAAACTTACTGGAACCGTCTAATTACCAATGCCTTTATGTATTTGAGCAATCATTTATTGTTCATCAAATACAATTTACAAGATGTCCTCTCTTTCTTAATTTTATGATGGCTATTAAATACAGTCTCAAAATCAGCTGAGCTAAGCGTTTATGACCCGTCAACTGCACAAGGATTCCCAAAGACTGATTAAATCTCTTTTCTACCCACACTGGTATATGTTTGATTACTTGATTTGCTAATTATCTTTACGATCTACCTATGTAAGTTGCTTGGCACTCATACTGGAATTGATAAATGTAGTTAGATTTGGTGAACAGAGACAATAGTTCTTTAACAGATGGGAATAGTATCGAGGTGGTTTTATATCTGATCATTGGTTCAGCAGCAAAGAAAGTTTGCTTTATGCTGTACAAGATAGTCCGTTTCATTGGTTTCCCCTCGAAAGGTTAGTTGAAAAAAACTTCTTGAAATCTGGGCACCAATGATTCTGTGGGAGTAGGTTTGGGTGGCTGGTAATGATGTTTGATGAAGTCAGCTGAATAGGTTTGGGTGGCTGGTAATGACGCTTGATGAAGTCAGCTGAATATTCATTAGATTGTAGAGTATGGTTAAGAGTTTCCAGACTTCTTTTAGAGTGTCATCGTAGCAAATCATTCTAGCTCGATTTAACATCGTCCGTACCAGGCAACACTTATACTGAACAGATGCAAAGCTATTTAAATTCAGGTATTGGCCCATTCATGTTCCCTTTCAATAGACAGATCTTTGGATGGTGCCTCCTGTCAATATTGAATATTTCTAAGAATGATGAGGTGTCATTACGATCGTGGTCAACAGACAAAGACATGTTCTTGTGGGCTTGTTCATGCTGGAGTGGAATGATTCAGCCTTTTGTCTGGTCTTTCACCCAAAACCCCTTTGACCCAACAATAATTAACAGTGGAAAAGGAGAACCAATAAGTGTAAAAATAGAAATCCTAATAAGATGGAGGCAGTACTTTGAACAACATCTCAACATTCCATTAGATTTCACAGATTTCAGGAAACCGACACAGATGTCATCGAAGAACTAGAACCAGACATCCTGAAAGAAGAAATTGGAGAAGCCGTCAGATTAGCCCCATTGAATAAATCACTGGGACAAGACAAAATACCAAATAAACTAATTAAAGCAGCAAGAAAAGTCGGAACAGCATGGCTACATTGACTATTAAACCATGTTTGGGTACAACAACAGTTACCGTGAGACTGGGGAAATGCCATAATTATTCCAGTTTGGAAAAACAAAGGCAGTAACAGAGACTGCACACAATACAGAGAATGCTTATGGGAATGTCCCGAATGCTGTGATGTCGGTTCCTAAATCAATCAATCAATACAGAAAATTTCCCTTTTAAGTGATACTGGGAAAATATTTTGCAAATTTATTGAGAAAATATTACAAACTACTATAGAACCCCAGCTAAGTTAAAAACAACTTGGATTTAGGAAAAACAAAGGTTGCATAGATGCCATTTTTGCTCTTAGACAACTTATAGAAAAATCAATCAAATTTAATGAAACACTCTACTTGGCCTTTGTCGACCAAGAAAAGATATTTGATAGAGTAGACAGAAACAAGCTGTGGGAAATCTTTAAACAATACGGAGTGAGTACTAATCTAACAAACCTATGTAGAAGCTTATACAACAATGGTGAATGTATAGTGAGAGCAACTGGAGGACACTCAGAACCATTCACCATAAGATCCAGAGTATAACAAGGTTGTGTCCTGTCCCCTCTCTTGTTCATAACCTATATAGACAGCATATGAAAGAAACCAGCCAAACAGAGACCGCAAGAGCACAGCGTGACGAACAGAATACAGAAGAAGGATCATTGGCAAATTACACCATTAAAGAACTAATTAAAGCACTAATAGCAAAATCAGAAGCAGAATTACAAGACCATGTGAACGGGCTAAATGAAACGTGTAGGGAACATAACATGAAAATTAGCACAAGTAAAACAAAAAACAAAAAAAAAGCGTTTCACCTAAATGAACACACCCTGAAACAAGTAAAGAGCTTCAAGTACCTAGGAAGTATATCATCATCAAATGGCAAATCAGAAGACGAGATCGAAAATAGATGCAATAAGGCAAACCAGCTCATTGGACAAATGGTGCCAATACTAAAGAACAAGCATGTATCAATAGTTACTAAGAAAACACTCTACAACACAATCTTCCTACCAACTCTGTACTACCAATGCCAAACCTGGACAATGACAGAAAAAGAGAAAAGAAAAATTACAACAACAGAAATGAGATTCCTGAGAAGAATATTTTATGTATCAAGAAGAAAAAGGGAAATGAAGAAATCAGGACTAAAGTGGGAGTTATGGCAGTGTTAGATCTTATTAGAAGGCAGCAAGTCAAATGGCTTGGTTATATAATTAGGTTACCAACTAACAGTTAACCACAACAAGCAATGATGTACAGACAACATGAAAGCAGAGGAAGAGGCTGACCACGTAAATGATGGATGGAGGGAATAACAGTCCATGGGAATATCGATACATGAAGCTCCTATATGGGCACTCTCCCACTGTTTATACTTCACCTCGACACCGCAAGGTACAAGAGGAACAAGATGAGATGAGATGAGATAAAGTTGGGGGTTTATGAGCCCTGTGGAATGCCTAACTGCGATGTGGTATTACTGATGAATTTACTATCTAAAAGTGACAGACTTCTGCATCCAATTCCTCAGGGTTGCTGGCTTTAGGATCTAAGTAAAATTTGGTTGGATTCAATAAAATGTCTTCTGTTTTGTTGGAAGCAGCAATGATGTGATTCATGAGATGGTTGTTGCAAATGGCTTGGTTTGCCAGAGTAACTTAACAATGATTGCCTGGAAGAGACTAATGAAAGTAGAACATTATATACAACTATCAGAAAGAGACAATAGCATTCTTTAGTATTGTGACTGAGATGAGAAGTATGGGAAAGCAATGTGACAAGATGAGACGTGGGGAAAGCAATGTGACGACTGGAAAGATCAGTGGGAAAAGAGACATGGGCAGACCAATCGAGATAATGCAGGAAGGATTGTACGGTGACACTGAGAAATATTATCAACAGAGTTGATCCTGAACAGAGACCGAGATCTGAGGAGATATATGAACAACTATGCTAGGCTAGGGCACATGATGATGATGAAATCTCATCTTTTTTTCAAATTACCAATCTGAGTAAAAGAAGTACCACAAACATCACAATTGTAAGGTTTCTCTCCTGTATGTGTTCTCTTGTGGTATTTCAAACTTCCAGCGTGAGTAAAAGAAGTACCACAATCATCACACGTGTAAGATTTATCTCCTGCATGTGTTCTCTTGTGGTAATTCAGATTACAAATCTGAGTTTAAAAACAAACAACAATCATCACACTTGTAAGAATACTCTCCTGTATGTGTTCTCTTGTGGTATTTCAGACTTCCAGAGTGAGTAAAAGAAGTACCACAAACATTACACTTGTTACATTTCTGTCCTGTATGTGTTCTCTTATGTTTCTTCAGACTGCCAGCTTGAGTAAAAGAAGCACAACAAGCATCACACTTGGAAGGTTTATCTGATGTATATATTCTCTAATGTTTGTTCAGATTGCCAGCTTGAGTAAAAGAAGTGCCACAAACATCACATTTGTAACGATTCTTTCCTATATGTGTTCTCTTGTGGTATTTCAAACATCAAACATGAGTAAATGAAGAATCACAATCATCATGATTGTATGGTTTCTCTCCCATATGTGTTCTTTTGTGGCATTTCAAACTGTCAGTGTGAGTAAAAGAAGCACCACAAACATCACACTTGTAAGGATTCTCACCTGTGTGTGATCTTTTATGGATTTTCAGATAGCCAGCTTGAGTAAAAGAAGCACCACAATCATCATATTTGTAAGGATTCTCTCCTGTATGTGTTCTCTTGTGCCAATTCAAACTGCTGGCGTGAGTAAAAGAAGCACCACAAACACCACACTTGTAAGGTTTCTCTCCTGTATGTGTTCTCTTGTGGCATTTCAAACTTACAGCGTGAGTAAAAGAAGCACCACAAATATCACACTTGTAAGGTTTCTCTCCTGTATGTATTCTCTTATGTTTCTTCAGACAGCTAGCTTGAGTAAAAGCACCACCACAAACATCACATTTGTAAGGTTTCTCTCCTGTATGTGTTCTCTTGTGGCATTTCAAACTGCCAGCATGAGTAAAAGAAGCACCACAAGCATCACATTTGTAAGGTTTCTCTCCTGTATGTGTTCTCTTGTGGTATTTCAAACTGCCAGCTTGAGTAAAAGAACCACCACAAACATCACATCTGTAAGGATTCTCACCTGTATGTGTTCTCTTGTGGCATTTCAAACTGCCAGCTTGAGTAAAAGAAGCACCACAAAAATTACATTTGTAAGGATTCTCTCCTGTATGTGTTCTCTTGTGGCATTTCAAACTGCCAGCTTGAGTAAAAGAAGCACCACAAACATCACATTTGTAAGGACTCTCACCTGTATGTGTTCTCTTGTGGCATTTCAAAACGTCAAGGCGAGTAAAAGAAGCACTACAACCATCACACTTGTAAGGATTCTCACCTGTGTGTGATCTTTTATGGATCTTTAGATGGCCAGCTTGAGTAAAAGAAGCACCACAATCATCACATTTGTAAGGTTTCTCACCTGTATGTTTTCTCTTGTGGCAATTCAAACTGTAAGCACGAGTAAAAGGAGCACCACAAACATCACACGTGTAAGGATTCTCTCCTGTATGTGTTCTCTTGTGGTGTTTCAAACTGCCAGCGTGAGTATAAGAAGCACCACAAACATCACACTTGTAAGGTTTCTCTCCTGTATGTATTCTCTTATGTTTCTTCAGATAGCCAGCTTCAGTAAAAGTAGCACCACAAACATCACATTTGCAAGATTTTTCTCCTGTATGTATTCTCTTATGTTTCTTCATTTGGCCAGCTTCAATAAAAGAAGCACCACAATCATCACACTTGTAAGGTTTCTCTCCTGTATGTCTTCTCTTGTGGTTCTTCAGATTGCCAGTTCCAGCAAAAGAAGCACCACAATGATCACACTTGTAAGGTTTCTCTCCTGTATGTATTCTCTTGTGATTTATGTTTTTTTGGCACTCTAGATGGTCATCTTGAATCAAAAGACCATCCTATTCATTACATTTGTTTGACATCCCTTCACTATGTGTTCTCTTATATCTGTCTACACAAACATTTGGACTAGAAACATCAGACAAGTCTCCTGTGTGAGTTCTTTGAGAGCTATAACTGACATAATCAAAAATGTCATCAAGAGAATTTTCAAAGCTCTGTGTATGTTTTTCTTGTGTTTCCTTATTTTGCTGCTGACAATTCTCAATAGCCAGAGATAGTTCATTGTTTGTATCAATCACAGAAGACACATTTTCTGACATTTGACAACAGTTTTCAAGTTTTACTGATGCCTTACAACTGTTCTCAACCATTACTGATTCTGAGTTGTGTTCTGTCATTTCTTGAATGATGCTACCCCCAGCTATGTCTACCATTTTACTGAATCTGTGACTCCTGTCGTCACACAGAACATCCGATAGTTCTTGTTTCACAACCTTCATGTCTATGCTGTCATATGGCCACTTTTGTGATTGCTCTTGTATGGAGTGGTATGGATTCCTTGGAGACCAAGAGTGTATTTCTGAAAGACACCAAAGTAAATAATTAATATTCTCATGAATATACCAGGTAGTGATTATGAACAGATGTGTTCACATTTCAGCTATAGAAAATCAATTTCAAGAGAAAGAAAGATGGAGAAAAAGAATGATTAATGTGCTCATGTATGATGTATGATCTAAGTTCATGATGAAATAAGCTGATGTATGATCTAAGCTGATGTATTATCTCAGTTCAGGTATGATCTAAGCTAATATATGATCTAGGCTGATGTATGATCTAAGCTAATGCATGATCAAGTCTGATGTATGATCTAAGTTCATGATGATATAAGTTGATGTAAAATTAAGTTCAGGAATGATCTAAGCTGATGTATTATCTCAGTTCAGGTATGATCTAAGCTAATATATGATCTAGGCTGATGTATGATTTAAGCTGATGTATGATCTAAGCTGATGAATGATTTAAGCTGATGTATGATCTAGGCTGATGTATGATCTAGACCTGGGGTCACCAAACTACAGTCCGCGACGTCAGTTCATCAGGCTCGCCAAAGGTACTAGAATTTGCTTGATAAAACGTATGGAACACAAGACATTATGATACAATTTAAATGTAAATATTATGTTTAGAATACTAGGAAATCTTCACACGTGCGGAGACCTCCTGGCTGCTAAAAAATGTTTTGCATATCCTTTGCAGGACATCGCTGTCAACATCCAGCATCTTTCAGCTGATTGTTGATTTCTGCTATGTGCCTTAAATTTACTATTTCAAATTATTTATCTAGATTTGTTTTTGTAATGTTTGCTTATTTCGCGCCATCCCAAGTTCTTCCCCAGCTCGTGATATCTCCACCTATGCTCTGACGTTACCATGGTTTCCATAGCAACACACACCTTTCCCACCCTTAGATATATCTGGCTGTCAACACAGGTCCGACGTTGCAGAAATATTTACTTCTTTTTGCATGTCATCCATTTATAGGTATATGACAAGGATTTCACTGTTTGACAGTGATAATTAAGTGCACTACAAGTGTGAATAGAGGCAATAAAGTAGCAAACATAGCATAAAAATGTCATAGAAGCCTCATACTCCTACGAAAATATTATCCCCAGATCAGAAAAATTACCCGGTCAAGGTAGCCACTTTAATTATATAACCTACATAGTTGGATACCTCTTGAAAAAACAAACCTAACGGTACATTATTCAAGTCTGTAGGTCAATTTTAAGCAAAGATATCAATGTTTGTGTTTCAGTTTATATTTAATATGAAAAGAGCAAAATACTATTTTACCCTTTGACAAAATGTGACCTACACACTCACACCACTGTCGGTAACACAGACGCCAATTGAGATTACAACTGTCAATGTTTTCTAACTTAAGGGAAGATAACTGCTTCCGATTTTATATATATACATTGGCACGTTGCCGTCTTGACAGACGATAGTTTGTATTTTAAAAGGCATAATAACTTTTACCCAAGGCGGTAGCGAATGTGACAGGTAAGGCCAATTCGAGCGGTAAATGTTCGTTCACAGTCGGTGCATGTGAACACGTGGTTATTTCCACCATCATGCACCATCTTACGTCTCACACGCTCGGTGTGTGATTTATCTGCAATAATTTTCTCCTTTGTCTTTATTCCATTTCTGATGTTTGCCCTCCATGCAACACGTTCAGCAGCGACTTGCTCCCAATGTGCATTATCAATGCCTATATCAATCATGTCTCGCTTACACACATCTTTGTATCGTAGTAGAGGCTGACCCTGAGATCTCTTACCCATCTGTAATTCACCAAACAAGATGTCCTTTGGTATTCTACCATCATCCATCCTCCTAAGATGTCCTATCCATCTAAGTCTACGAAGACTGAGCATGGAATAAACCGTCACACAACCTGATCTTTCCAATACTTCAGTATTTGTGATTTTGTCTTGCCACTTAATACCAAGAATTCTTCGCAGACACCGCATATGAAAGCTGTTTAAACGTTTCTCTTGGTGTGAGTAAGTTGTCCAGGTTTCACCGCCATAAAGAAGAGTACTAAGGACACAGGCTTGATAGACAAGGACTTTTGTTTTGGCAGTAAGCTCCCTGTTCTCCCAGACACTTTTTCTTAACCTGTTCATTGTTGTTGCTGCCTTACCAATCCGGATGTTGATATCCTGATCTAGGGATAATTTGCTATTTACCACTGATCCAAGATATGTAAAATGGTCTACCATCTCTAGTTCGGCATCGTCAATAGAGATTGATGGTACCCCATGTGCACCTTGTGACATAATCTGTGTCTTCTTTTTGCTAATTGTTAAACCAAATTTGGAACAAGCATTGGAGAATGCAGATAGTAGACATTGTAATTCTTCCTCTGAGTGGGTCGTAACTGCAGCATCATCTGCACAAAGCAACTCTCTGATCAGTACCCTCCTAATTTTGGTTTTGGCCTTCAATCTCTGAGCATTGTAGAGGCCACCATCTGAGCGTGGGTGAATGTATATACCGTCATCTGAAGCGGTCTCGGCTGGCAAAGATTAGTTTCATCTTCGTGCCAGGGCATGCGGGAGTACAAGGAAATGAGCGGGCTGACAAGCTCGCAGGTGAGGCTACTGTGGAGGGCGGACGCGCCATGGACCAGGCTGACATTCTGAATGCTCTACGAGAAGTGAGACTTTTGCAAGAACCAAGTGATGACTGTGAATCTACAACAATGGCCAGACTGCGAGAGCAGCAAATTAAAAGAGGGGTGGCCAAACAAGAACACTACGCAGGAAGCCAAAGAAGATTGATAAACCAACACAGAACTGGCGTCGTTAGCCGCTACACACTGCGGGATTTGCTGAAGAGGGGATCCGAGCACTTATGGACTGAATGGTCCGATGTGCAACGAGGATGATCTGTCGACTACTAACTAACTAACTAACTGTCATCCTGATCACGAAAGGCATATTTCAGTAGAAGTGAAAAGTATATTCCATAGAGGGTGGGAGCTAGTACACAACCTTGCTTAACTCCACTCTTGATTTCAAACTCTTCAGAAGTTGCACCATCAAACTTGATTATACCCTTCATGCCTGTGTGGAATGATTCCACAATGGACAGAAGAGTTGGTGGGCAGCCAATCTTTTTTAGTGCCTTGAACAGACCCTCACGACTGACCAAATCAAATGCCTTTGTGAGGTTAATGAAGGCAATAAACAGTGGTTGATTCTGTTCACAGCATTTTTCTTGCATTTGTCGCAATGAGAATATCATATCAATGGCAGACCGGTTCTGTCGAAAGCCACACTGTGATTCGGGGTAGACTTGATCTCCTAGGACTTGACGTCTGCGCAGAACAATTCTGGCAAATACTTTTCCAACAATACACAGAAGTGAGATATCCCTATAGTTGTTGCAGTCGCTCCGATTGCCCTTGTTCTTGTACAGTGTTATGATGCTTGAGTCTTTGAAATCCTGTGGGACTTGTCTTTCTCACCAGCATAGCTCTATTAGCTGGTGGATCTGTAGAGTGAGTGTGTCTTTCCCACTCCTGATAACCTCTATTGGAATCCCATCCTTACCTGCAGCCTTGCCAGATGCAAGTTCATTTTACCAAACGCACGCTGAAATCGGATGTGCTGGCCTAAGGGAGCAAATAAATCAGGCAAAACGCAAAAACATCCAAGTGAAATGTCCCTCATACCCGGAACAGCTCTGACTATCTTGT
The DNA here is from genome assembly GCA_014155875.1 of Cepaea nemoralis. Classification (NCBI taxonomy): domain Eukaryota; kingdom Metazoa; phylum Mollusca; class Gastropoda; order Stylommatophora; family Helicidae; genus Cepaea; species Cepaea nemoralis. Next base: position 118,103 of record JACEFZ010013953.1, on the reverse strand, counting down.
CTTCTGGATGGAACAGCTCTGACTATCTTATCTTCTGGCCGGAACAGCTCTGACAATCTAGTCTTCCAGGCACAGCATCCGAACCGAAAGCTCGCTTAGTGGAAGTCGGCTGCAGACTGACCATTCCTGGTTTGTGCGGGAGCGGCCTGTGATGAACGGAATGCCCAATACATGGAAGTGAGGAATTAAAGCAGCCATGCACAAGATGTGGTGATTCTTTGGGTGAGCCCAGCACCAGAGCACTGTGTCTGCCCTGCAATTATGGAAGCCCCCTTGGATGGCAGAAAATGCCCATAGACTGTCCCTGCCTTTCCTTGAGGGTGGACCATAAAGTCTTCGACCGTCCTAACATAACCAGCTGGGATGTGGAAGGCACCACAAAAGTGAGAGTCCCTCAGGAATGCTAAGCAGGTTTAAAAAAACGCACGCAAAAGTCGGATGTGTTGGCTTAAGGGTCTAGGCCCAAGGGTGCATAATACACCACAATTACATCTGAAAAAACACTCCGGATGAACACAGAAGAAGAAGAAGAAGAAGAAGAAGAAGAAGAAGAAGAAGAAGAAGAAGAAGAAGAAGAAGAAGAAGAAGAAGAAGAAGAAGAAGAAGAAGAAGAAGAAGAAGAAGAAGAAGAATACATGCCACATCTATTCTATTTTTATGAAGATGATTTGATAAGGTGACTTTCTTATTAAAAACTCCTTCGGCATTCCACTGAAGTATGTTGATTGGTCGGGGTGCTTGACCAATAGCTCTTACCCTATTTGTCTGTGCCTTGACTCCACAGCAGAGGGGATGGTGACCACCAGTAGCAATGGGTGGATGACCTTGAGGCAGGGAGCCCACTATCACTGCCTGGTGGTACTTCATGGGATTAGCACCATTCTGATTTATTTTAATTTGTGGCATCATGACTGATTGAGTTACATTGCACTGTTTTGTCAAGCCTGCCGCTCAGTACATCTGACTTCGTTAAGCATTTTTCAGGTGTACTCTCTCTAGCCTTTTACTGTCCACAGTCTACCTATAAGGAACAGGTGTGTCCTCTTCATCTGGTTCCTTTCCCTTGACCTGTCCGACATGGGAGACCCTACCAGTAGCTATGCCACCATTGGCATAATTGATATACTCCGATGGGTCAGTGGTGAGAAACAAACATAGTGGTTGGGGTTTCATTGCGAAGGCTTATGGACAATTCTTTAAAAACGAGGGTCTGGCATATGAGGCTACGACCTCTAGCATGAGAATGTAGGCGGAAGTGCTAACAATGACATTCCGTTGGTTAGAGGATATCACTGCAACACATGTTGTCTTCATTACAGACTCAAGGAGTATGCTTAGTAAGGTGGAGAAAGGAATGTTTCGTGTGGAATGGCTCTCGTCGCTTCAGAGGTCACAGATTGTGAGAATTGTGTGGATTTTTTGCCCTGGCCATGTGGGAGTGTGTGGGAATGAACAGGCTGATAGGCTAGCAGGGAATGCACCTCTTGGTGGTAGATGACCTATAGACAAGGGAGAGGTGGTCATGCACCTGTGAGACCAGGTGAAGAAGGTGGAGGAACAGATTAAGAATCTGTATGTGGAAAGAATGAGATTCCGGTGGATCGACAGGGGTTCTGAAAGAATCTCAAATCTGAGATGGAAGACCAGGAGAACTTTCAATCAGATAGCGGTGGGAACAATTAGAAGTATGACTCTTCACTGGCTGTTGAACGAGGGGACGGAGCACGTATGGGAATGTCCTGAGTGCAGTGATGTCAGTTCTCAGCTCAACTCAACTCAACAACTTATTCATACTTTTCTTAGCCTGCGTTTTAAAAACATGAGCTGGCTCCTGACAAACAGGGCTGGCTCCTGAATCATGTTTAAATTTTCTATCCCTATCGCCATTTCTACTTTGTCATCAAATGTTTGTAATTCCACTTCACTACTGCTTGTTTTTGGAGCCTACACTTGTATCATGTTTATAATTTTTAGCCTGACTTTGAATTTTGCAATAATAATAAATATCTGATTTAATCAAATAACCATTCATTGATTTAACTGCTTCCTCATCAAACATTAGTCCTACTCCTTTTCTGTATATATTACCTCCTGAACAAATTATTGTGTTTGTCTGTTTTTACTTTAAGAAACTCGTTGCCCTGACAACAAATGGAGCACCGGTGATATGTGGCGAAAAAAGTGGACGAGTTGGAAGGATGCAGATCTCTTCCACCTCATCTCACTCATGCCTAGGATATTAATCTTCATATTTTTCATTAGTTTTATTAAATTATGTAATTTTCCTATCTCAACTATGTCCTGACATTCCATGTTCCTTTTAACTTGTCTTTGGAAGATAATGTTGTGGTTTTCTCTTGCTTTCCTTATTCATGGAGGTCTTTTACCTCTGTCTTTGACAGAAATTTCCGATTGTCAGGACAAGAGAGTGCCCTGCTCTGCTCAAGTGCAGAGTTGTGCATTGATCCTGGTGGATCCTTGGTCACACCTCTGACCTAATTTTTCCCACTGTCTGAGTAGATTTACATTGTGCTATTGTGTTGATTTTGATGGTATAATACTTTGACAATTCAGAAAGCAATGGCAAACTTCTAAATGTAGAATTATCTAGTTCTAGTAAATCACAAACAGCCAATAAATACTGGGGTTGACTGCAACATCCTGTAAAGAATATTCTACTAACTGTTATGTTATATTGCACTTAATCTTACCTTGACCTACACAGACTTCAGGTTGTTCTATCTTGACACTTGATAGAAGTTTATTCTCCATCTTATGTCTACAGTCAGTCTGAAAGGATTTGTAAGTTACATTTGTATGCAAACATAAACTATATAAATGAATTTGATATTTTGTTTTTCAAGATGATGCAAAATGTCTTATGATTACTTCAAGACATGATTTCTGATGTTATTCCTGAATTCCCGTTTAAGAATTTGAGTTTGGGAATCACAGTGTAATGACATCAGGTTATCATGACAAAACTTAGCTTACTTCGCGCCGAGTTGGCACGGCGCTTTAGTGACTTTGAAGTAATTTCGAGCTGTTTCGTAATCCATTTGCTATAGACGTGGAAACTGCACCTGTAAATTTGCAGATGGAGTTAATAGAGCTGCAGTGTAATGGGACACTAAAGGCAAAATATAACACTGGGGCCTGCACAGTTCACTCGTTTCATTCCTGGAGAGATGCCCGGCTTCGACTACATGCGGCTTGAACCTTGAGCATGTTTGGTAGCAGCTGTTTTCTGTGATGAAGATTAACAAAACATCACACAGGAGTCGTCTCACTGATGAACACTTGCAGTCCAGCATGAGAATCTCAATGACGCAAAACATTACTCCCAACATAAACGAACTTGTAGCCAAGAAAAGATGCCAAACATCATGCTCTGACAAACTGACATAAGAGTGAAAATTTGTATCCCAATGATGTTTTATTATTAAAATATTTTTTCTATTTTAATTTATGATTGATTGATTCATTGATTTAGGAACCGACATCACAGAATTCGGGACATTCCCATAAGTGCTCCGTCCCCATCCTCAGCAACCAGCGAAGAGTTCCAACACTAATAGTTCCAGTAGCAATCTGATTATATGTCCGTCTCGCCTTTCCTCTGAGCGTCGAGTGTCGGCCAGATCCCCTCGTCACTCACTCATTAATTTATATTAATGTTTAAAAAGGTTTAATTTTCGGCTTATTGAATGTATATGCTGTCCGGCCTGCAACCTTACGTGTGATTTGAGTTTTGGCCTGCTGAGAAATTGAGTTTGACACTCCTGCTCTAAACTGTTGCTTAGGAGCAAGAATTTTACTTTGTTAGTTTCTAACATGAAACTTGTGAGCGTGCCTACATTTGACAATTAGGTACATTTGGTCCCAATATTGTCTGCTTGTGCATTGAAGCTCGATGATCTGAATTTCGTTGATGACACTGCCTTCTTGTCCCTCACACTGAAATGAGATGCACGATTTAGTTAAACACATTGGATAGGAGGTCACAACAATTAGGTCTAAAAATTGATAAGGAAAGACACAGATAAAGTTTTGTTCAATTATTAGTAATTTATCAGGGATTAATGACTTGAAACATTAAATGGCTGCCATTTTGAACCTATTAATCAGGTCTGAACATATAAGATTACAGCTGCAACATGATCTTTATGTTCCATTCACTAATCTCCAAATTAAAATCTTATGGTTTCCTAGGCATTATGGTTTTTTTAAATTTTTTAATAAACATACTGTCTGTCACTATCATCTACTGCCTGCAGTACCTTGCAGTGTAGGACAGGGGGGAGGGGGAGGGGTCTTGAGCCTGTGGAATTAAGGCTGCTTGGCTAGTGCAGTCACCTCGAACTGTGCAGGTTAGGATTTTAATTTTGCCCCTGACAGAAAAAAAAATCCACACCTTACCGAGGATTTGAGCCTGGGTCTCCTGAAGGACCAGCCGCTCCTCTAATAAACATAATATAACATTATTTTGCTTTATCTATATTAATGGGTAGCCATTTTGAATATTAATGTGATTAAATAACAAAATATTTCAGAAATTATTGTTTACTATTAGGTCTCATTATCATGAACAAAATGATATATGGTTGCTAACGTCTTTGTTCACAAATAAAAAAAGTTACATAGGCGTATCAGTTAACCCTTTAGTGGGCAAAGCGTCCGGGAACAGTTTCTATCCCTGAACGGGCAAAACGTTTGAAACCACCCGTGACTAGTATGCATTGTAAAAATGCGATTTCTCGGCTTTCCGAGACTTCAGATTGTCTACTTTCGGTTTCGTCGATAGCTTGACAACGTGGCTGCCATTTGCAAGCATGTACTTTGAATTTGAATGGATTTTTAAAAATAGTTTTTGTGGGTTTACGCTTTCTATTTCAAAATGGATTTCAACGATTCTTCAAGTGCTAGCGGAGATTTTGCTGGGTTCAATTTAAGTGACATTGAAAGGCATGAAATTGACTATTAATCAGAGCTAGATATCAGTGATCAGCGTTACTTTGTGTTAGCAGTTGTGAGTCGGACTTTAAAGAAAGTGATTATGATTCAGAAAATGTGTTTGTAAATTGCCGTATAGATGAATGACAGTCACAAACATTTTGTTGTATTTTGTAAATATTTGTGTTCATGTGTGGATTAGCGGCATTATTCATGTGAGTAAAATATTCTGCATGCTTTTCCCTTCCCTTTGCTGTTTATTTGACTAAAATCTGTTGACTAACAACTTATATGTGATATTTTTACTAACGTAACCCAAAATTTTACCGCACCTCAAAATTCTTCTTGCCCGTTCAGGGCTACAAAACAGACAAACGTCTGCCCTGGTAAAGGGTTAATAAATAGTGATTTCAGCGTTTAGGTCACACTTTGTCAAAGTGTCAGGTCTTAGTCAGATATGACTGAGCTACCATATGACAATTGACGGTACTACCTGCTTTCTGTTAGCGCCTAAAATTGGGCGGCGCTTACCAAACCCGACATGCCACATTGTGAAGGATCGCAAATGGGAGGATACAAGCCTTATCCTGGTGCGAGGAAATGCAACCTAAAGACAAAAAGTCATGACAGGGCAGACCAGGCCCTAAGCCTTGGTTGGCAGCTGGTCTAGGATCGAAGCTCTGACAGGCGGACAGTTAGAGCATTGCTTTTCTGATCCGGCAGCTTCTGCAGCTTGTCTTGTTCTAGATGTATTGATGTCACTCACAGTTACTACAGCGCTGATTGTGATAATAATCATACTTTAGTTGTTGCAAGGGTTAAACTGAGACCAAAGATAATCCCCCGGGAAGGTTAACCCGGTCAACAAATGCCTGCAGAAGTTGGATGTGTCGGCCTAACGGCGCAAGAACGCAGCTCTGTAAACAGGCACAACGCAATCACGTCCGGAAAAAAAAACTCCGGATGAACGCAGAAGAAGAAGACATAAGAGAATCTACACGGCTAAACACTAATCTATCCCCAGGATTAATATTATTAACACCCAAGAACCTGATAAGTGTTTTAAGTTCCAAAGGCAACTTGAAGACGCTTTCACTGATGCATCAGAAAATTGTACAGCGAGTGAAAAGTGGAGTAAACTTAAGGAAACTCTTTATGAAACAGCGGTAGGGGTTTATGGCACTGTGGATCATAAGAGGCAGGGCTGGTTTGCGGCAAACAGCCAGTTACTGCAGCCCTTAACTGACAGAAAGAAGATAGCTCTCTTAAGAAACAAGGAAAGAATAATACTAAACACTCTCAGTGAGCTGAAGCAAGCTAGGAAGGATGTGCAAAAGGTTGTCAGGCAGTGTAAAAATGACTATTGGATTAAGCTATGCGAGTACATTCAAATAACAAGTGACAAGGGAAACATCAGAAGCATGTATGAAGGGATAAAGGAGGCCTGCGGTCAATGATCAAAAGAAGTGCACCATTGAAAACCTTGACTGGAGAAATCATCACTGATAAAAAAAAAACAGTAGATGGGTAGAGCACATCTGAGAATAGCAAATGCCAACTTGTCTTCAGCAGAAATGGTTAGTCTAATATTCCGCTGCATAGCGAATTGGTTGAAATTATCTTGGCTTTTAAATAACTACCTTTATTTAACTCATGGAAAGTAATTTTGTTTTCTAGAACTTGTATCAATTAACCTGTATTTATTTTTGGGAGAGTTTATTTGCTATCGAATTGCGAATAAATGAAGTCTCTATTCGCAATCGAATTACAAATAAATGAAGTCTCTATTCGTATAATACTGAGTGTTTGATAGAGTAATTACAAAGAAGCTGTGGGAAATCCTTAAACAATATGGAGTGAGTACACATCTAACAAACCAATGTAGAAGCTTATACAAGTAAGCAGCCATGTGCGAGGAATGCCCAAGTCTGCCCCTGCCTGAAGTCCCTGAGTGGGTTTACCTGATGGCGAGGGACAATGGTAATAGGAAAAATAATCCACATGCAAATATCAGTCCAGTACACTCTCCAGTAGTGGCAGCTATTAGTAGTAGCACGTATATTGGCTACGTTTAAGTGTACGAGGGAATGAACAGGCTGATAGGCTAGCAGGGAGGGCACCTCTTGGTGGAATTTTGCCTATGGACAAGGGGGAGGTGGTCGTGCGCTTGTGGGACCAGGTGGAGAAGGCAGAGGAACAGATTGAGAACCCATATGTGGAAAGAATGAGATTGCGGGGGATCTGCAGGCGTACTAGAAGAATCTCAAAACTGAGAGGGAAGACCAGGAGAACTTTTAATCAGGTAGTGGTGGGAACGATTAGTAGTATGACTCTTTGCTGGCTGTTGAACGAGGGAACGGAGCACGAATGGGAATGTCCTGAGTGCAGTGATGTCGGTTCTTAACTCAACTCAACTCAAAGCGAACGAACAAACAACAACAACAAATTCAGATATCCTGTAAACCTATCATGATATATTTGATATGTCCGTGTGGATCAATATGTTTCAATGAATTAATCCCGACACTTTAATGTATGGCTTGGTTTGGCAAATCAACGTTTTTTTTTTAACAATGCAAGGCAGTCTGCTTCCAAATCACCGCAGCTAGGTTTCAAATGTGGTATGCAGGATTACGAAATGCATTCACAACCACTTCACTACAGACCCAGCGACTATTCATAGGTATTTTGATCATGATTTTCAAATTCACCATTTACTAATTTAAAATAGATAGGCCTTGAAAAAACAAATCTAACGGTACCTCAATGATGTTTGTATCTCAATTCTAAGTGGAGTTATTCAAATTTTAGTGTCATGACCTTTGACTAAAATTTTCTTAAAAATCCGCTCACTGAGTTTATTTTGGCGCGGCCTAATCAGTGTTGGGGCCCAAATTGTCAAAATTTAACATTTTTTAAGAATATCTATTTAGTTTTTAAACGAACATCCTAGCAACCATACTTCGCTGCGATCGGGGTATCGAGGCCTAACTGCTCATGTCAACTATTTTTTAATATGACGTGTGGTGACCTAATTAGCGAGTAAAAATGGCCGCTAATTAATTACTATTTCATTAATTACTCCGTGCATTCTTAATTTTAGCTTTAAAAAATTTTAAGATGTATATGGTTTTATGTGGAATGATGATACGGATCTAACGGTCACTTTGAATTTTTAAAAGTATGTGTTGTGGCCTAATTAGCAATTTAAAATGGCCGCTAATTAATTACTAACTCATAAATTAGGTTACGTTTTCTGAATTTTAGCTTTAAAAAATTTTGAGATGTATATGGTTTTATGCGGAATGATGATACGGATCTAACGGTCACTTTGAATTTTTAATAGTATGTGTTGTGGCCTAATTAGCAATTTAAAATGGCCGCTAATTAATTACTAACTCATAAATTAGGTTACGTTTTCTGAATTTTAGCTTTAAAAATTTTGAGATGTACATGGTTCTATGCGGAATGATGATACGGATCTAACGGTCACTTTGAATTTTTAATAGTATGTGTTATGGCCTAATTAGCAATTTAAAATGCCCGCTAATTAATTACTAACTCATAAATTAGGTTACGTTTTCTGAATTTTAGCTTTAAAAATTTTGAGATGTATATGGTTCTATGCGGAATGATGATATGGATCTAATGCATATGGATGTATGGTTGCTAACATGTTCGTTTAAGCACAAAATTGATACAATCAAATAATGCTAAATTTTGATATTTTAGCTCTCACTTTGACTCGGCCTCACCAAAATCAACTCAGTAAGCACCGATTATTATTGGTTATCACAAGTATATTATTGGGATAAATGGTTGTTATGAGGTTCATTTAAAATTAGTAAATTTGCACACAAGTGTCAACAGATGAATATGTACTCATATAGTTTGCCGTTAATAATCTTTATTAATATTATGGTTACATTATATATGCAGCTTGACATCAGTTGATTCTGACAAGAGCCTGAAAAGAAAGAGGACAAAAAAGTTTAATAAAATGCTATAAAATAACATGAAGAAGTCATAAATTATTAATTGTTTATTTCAGATTTGCATCTAACTAGACAGAAACTACAGACAAGACGGTGACGCTGTCATTGCGAAGAAAGGTTATGGTGCTTTTGCTTTGATCACAAGTAGCCTGACTATGGAAGTCATGCCATTAAGTAAAGCAATAACGTGGTTCGAGACACAGACAAGTAATGAATGAATTTACAACCACGGTCAGAATGCGTGAACAGCAAATTAAAAGAGGTTTGGTAAACAAGAACAGTATGCAGAAAGTCAAAGAAGATTAATAAACTGAGCATGTATGCACTGAATTGTTCGATGTGCAATGAGGATGATTTGTCGACTAGCTAACTAAATAACTGTGAACTTTAAATTTGAGGAGAAATGAACAAGAAATTAAAGATATTGTATATGTATTAAGACTGTGTCGCATTGTGTTATAACATGCTGGTATGGGAGCCGGTCGTTCTGAAAGCAATGGCAAACTACTGAACGTAACACTTGCCTAGTAGGCCTACATCAACAGCAGCTGAAAAATGTTGGCGTTGACTGCAACGTACCATAAGGGATACGCAACAAAATATGTATTAAAAAACCTTTCATTTACAGTATAATAAATAGATATTAAAACTATAAAGGTAAACTCAACTCACCGTAGAAATATGTCCATAATTAGAGACATACTACCTCTGTTGGCGACTGACCTGTCTTGGCATTCAATATCTCTTCTATCTTCACGGCAGCTACATTACCTACATAGACATGGAATCAATGATCACATCAGATACTTGAGCAAGAGAGCATCAGCTTATTATCAATTGCAATCAGATGATTCTGACCAGAACCTGAAAAGAGAAAAAAACAAAGATTACTAAATTTGGAAAACAAAAATGCTATAAAATAACATGAAGAATTTATAGTAAATTATTAATTGTGAACTTTAAATATGAAGAGAAAAGAAACAGAAATTAAAGAAGCTGTATATTTATTTTTAAAATGTTTTATATTATAATAAATTGATCTTAAAATTATAAAGATAGATAACGAAGAAGTTATAAATTATTAACCGCACACTGAAAAAGAAGGCAACATTAATGATGCAGAAGATTGTGTTGTTGGTGTTTGTGGAATGTCTGGTTCCATGATCAGTGTCTCTGGTGGTCGCATTGTGTTGTAACGTGCTGGTATGGGAGCCGGTCGTTCAGAAAGCAATGGCAAACTACTGAACGTAACACTTGCCTAGTACATCAACAGAAGCTGAAAAATGTTGGTGTTGACTGCAACGTCCCATAAGGGATACGCAACAAAATATTAATATGTATTAAAACAACCTTTGATTTACAGTATAATAAATAGATATTCAAACTATAAAGGTAAACTCAACTCACCGTAGAAACGTGTCCTTAATTAGAGAAATACTACCTCTGTTGGCGACTGATCTGTCTTGGCATTCAAGCTTCAGGTTCAAACACCGACAGATGTGATATCAGATGAGCATGATTTCTGTTTCTTGCCATGATAAATCTAATGAGAAATATAGAAAATAAAAGCCAAACAATGTTAATAAAAATTGCTGCAGATTTATAAAATGCAAATCTAATAGTTGGACTAGTCAGATTCATATACGCTGGGATGCCGCCTTTGTAAATTTTCACGATCATAAATAAATGGTGTAACCAGATGGTCTCACAAAATATATTAATTTATATATTTTCTACACCTCGGCATAATGAATCTTAAATATTGAGCACAACCCACTACTGGCAACGCCGATCACATTCCGGCACGAACCTAAGGCCTATCCACGTCATGGAAGCACTATACTCGAGTTTCGCCCTCGTTTGAGCTCGTCAGTAGTGCATATCCCTGACCGGATCCGGAAACAAGCCCCGGATCACGCGTGTGAAGCGGGTGTGTAACCACGCAGCACACACTGGACACGCCAAATTATCACACCGGAATACCACAACGCTACCCATCGTAGGCTATACTCAAGATTGCCCAATCGCCGCCCAATCTTGAGCATAGCCTACGATGGGTAGCGTTGTGGTATTCCGGTGTGATAATTTGGCGTGTCCAGTGTGTGCTGTGTGGTTACACACCCGCTTCACACGCGTGATCCAGGGCTTGTTTCCGGATCCGGTCAGGGATATGCACTACTGACGAGCTCAAACGAGGGCGAAACTCGAGTATAGTGCTTCCATGATGTGGATAGGCCTTAGGTTCGTGCCGGAATGCGATCGGCGTTGCCAGTAGTGGGTTGTGCTCAATATTTAAATTTCAAATCCCGAAACAACCAAATAATCAATAATGAATCTTGTTAAAACACTATAGTTATGTGTAAAATTTGACACATAATTCATAAATGCACAATAAATAAATTCATATAACATAGACAAATAAAACTGTAAGGCAGTCAGTCCATTAAATTCAGCCATGGACCTGTGAAGGGGTTTGAAAACTGACTTGACTTTCCATCCAATATGTCACAACTCCGCCATTGTGAATCTCCGAGTCATGAAAAGTACCCACCCTGATCACACAAAACATTTTTATTTTACACCGCCTGGTTAACGAACCTTGTTGAAATTCTAGTTATATAAATAAATGGGCACAGAATTCAAAAATGCAAAATAAAGTATAATAAAGACAATTCATATAATATCATAGACAAATAAAACTGTAAAGTGTAAGGCAGTCAATGAAATTTTTCAGCCATGGACCTGTGAAGAGGTTTGAAAAACTGACTTGACTTTCATAAATTTTAAGTTATTTGGCATGATAAAAGCCAGAAAATAAATTATTTATAAAAGTTAAATGTGTATTGATATTCTGTTTAACTTTATGATTCTAACTCTCCTTGTTTTATTAATAAAAACTGAAATCCATCCAACATGTCACGACTCCGCCATTGGAATCTTCTGGTCATGAAAAGTAGTGTAAAGTACCCACACTGATCACACAAAACATTTTTGTTTTACACCGTCTGGTTAATGAACCTTATTGCAATTACACATTTATATGTAAAAATGAGCATACAATTTAAAAATGTGGGTTAAAGTACTATAAATTTGATAATAGACAAGGCAAACTATAAACTTCCTTACTTTGTGTCTTAAAAATTGACCTGTTCTCACAAATGAAAACCATTCAGGTGTTCTTTGCCATGCTATGTGAGATTGACCTTTGAACCCTCGTTAAAGTTGTCATTCACATTTTTTCATGCTAGAGTTTCGCATTTATCCTTTTGGAAACACGGCAAGGGAATTTTCATATACAGATCTTGCGGGCGCGCAGTAACCTTCTGCGCATCCAACGACCTTGAACTTTCCGAAAACGGCGTCCTTCGTTAGTTACGAAATACCTACTATTCATGTTTGTTTCAGAAGGTACAGTTGGTTGGATGTCTTTTACAGGACATCACAATCAACCACGGCATTTATTCCAGAAGTTGGTGTTGTTGCCTTCCACTTATGCCATTACGTGTCGTGGAGAAGGTTAATTGAAGCTTTAAATTGAATAAACGAAGTATAACTGTCCCAAATTATTTATTGTAAAAAGTATCCCTTACAGGGCCTAATTAGGTGATTATGCTAGATGCGATATGCTGATTCAGGGGTGATACTTCATTTGGCAAATAAAATTCACATTAAACAAAGATATCTATTGGATTGGATCCATCGATTCCGACAATCAAGATCACTCCGTCGCCCCCCCCCCAAGTTTCAACTATGTGAACGGAAATTCAAGACGGCGGCTGATGCAAATATCGATCGTCATCGGCTCAAATCATGCAATTTGAACTACTAAAGTCGATCTGCAGAGGGTGGCGCACCACCGGTCCGTCCCGTCTGCGTTGGCAGTGGGACAGAGCAAGAGCGTGCACGCTGGGACCTGAAAGATGGTGAACTATGCCTGAGTAGAACTAAGCCAGAGGAAACTCTGGTGGAGGTTCATAGTGATTCTGACGTGCAAATCGATCGTCAAACTTGGGTATAGGGGCAAAAGACTATCGAACCATCTAGTATCCCGGATGAGAGGGCCTGGCCGTTTCTCGCTCACTGAACACGCACGGAGGTAAGGTGATGAGCCAGCAGCACATGTAGCCTACCTCGTGAGCGAGTACTAAAGGTAGAAGAGTGCCCCAGTCGCATGAAATGGTTACGAAAAATGTCTGTATCTATACTTATAGAGAGTGTAGTCAAAGGTGGAAAAACATCTCAATAACACGAAATGGAATGCCTGGCTAGCGAATCCATTGCGTGGTCCGAAGTCTGAAGCGAAAGCTTACCTAGTGGATGTCGTCCACAGACTGACCATTCCTGGTTTGTGCTTGAGCGACCAGTGGCAAGCGAAATGCCCAATAGATGGAAGTGAGGAATTAAAGCAGCCATGAGCAGGACGTGGCAATTCCTAGGGTGAGCCCAGTCTCAGAGCAATATGTGCCGGCTCTGCAACTATGGAAGCCTTCTTGGATAGCGGGGAACGCCCATGGTCTGCCCCTGTCTTCCCTTGAGGGTTGACCGTGATGTCTTTGACCGTTCTATCTTGACCAGCTGAGATGTGGGCGACATCACAATAATAAGTCTAACGTGCCTCAAAACCCGAGGAAGGCTAATCCTCATTAAAAAATGCCCGCCGAAGTCGGAAGTGCCGTCCTACAGGTGGCAAAATAAAACTTGGCACTATGCATTTACGTCCAAGTGAAATGTCTTGTCCTGAATGTCTCTCGTGCTAGGAACAGCTCTGACTACCTGTTTCCGAACGCCGCTCATGTCCGGAACAGCTCTGACTAAGCTAGTTTTCTGAATGTCCGTCTTGCCCGGAACAGCTCTGTCCGGGCACAACGACAAGCACATGTCCGAATCGAAAACTCGCTGAGTGGATACTGTCTGCAGACCGGTATGGTTTGTGCGGGAATGGCCCGTGGCGAACGAAATGCCCAATATATTGAAGTGAGGAATTAAAGCAGCCATGAGCAGGACGTGACGATTCCCTCCGTGAGTCCAGCACCAGGGCGCTATGTATCGGCTCTGCAACTATGGAAGCCACCCTGGATGGCGGAAAATGCTATGGACTGTCCCTGCCTTCCCTTGAGGGATGACCGTAAAGTCTACGACCGTTCCAACTTGACCAGCAGGGTTGCAGATGATACCACACAAGTGAGAGTCTCCCAGGAGTGTTAACCTGGTCAAAAATGCACGCAGAAATCGGATGAGTTGGCCCAAGGGTTTTGGCCCACGGGTGCATAACAAGCTCAATGCAATCACATCTGAAAAAAACACTCCAGATGAACTGCAAAGAAGAAGAACTACTAAAGTTAAAGAGAATACAAGTTTAAAGATTATTAATAATTTATTTGTATACTTGTACTATTTTTTAATCATTTAACATGACGGAACATATTTTTGAATCCGTTTGAGACCATCTCGCACACAGAGACTGGTAGTGGAGGTAATGGACACACTGAAGAGATCCAAAAAGTACGGCGAACATGGTAAAGTCTCAGCCATAGAAACTGACAGTCATAGGTGAATATCTCCGCTTAGAACTGACATACAGGCAACATTGAGGTACCATTAGATTTGTTTTTTTCAAGGCCTATCTACTGTGGTGGTTTCATTAGTAAATACTCAAACTGAAAATCATGATGGAACCTGCTAATTGTTCTCTCCAAACTTTCATGACGTTTCAAATGATCAAAATATATACATTTTCTTTGTTTTAATTTATCGTCTTTAATAGTTCGCAATGTCAGTTGTCTCCCTCTTTGAATGGAGGGGTTGGGAATGGTATTATTTGTTTTTGCTGAATATTTCTTGCGACTTCCGGTAACCATGGCATACGCACCCATGCTTGCTTCTGATTTAATGTATTTGAAAACCACATGTCACAGATCAGGGGAAACAATTCTAATAAATCATACTGTGGTCTGTCTGCTAGGCTGCAAGCGTTAGTCGCTTTTTCTTCTCTTGAAGTTATTAATTTTTTATGATTTTCGGTAAGCTAATTTTATATTTAACTCACGTTTCTCTTTGTCTCTTGTGACTGTTTACTGCATTTTTAAATTCTATTTCAATTTTACATATACTTGAAGAGTTTCAACATTAATCTCCTTTAATTGTGTTCGAGATAAAATATTCAGCACAGCCGTGAAAAAGAGATAGCACAATCATAACTGAAAATTCAAAATGGCGGCGCCCTGACTATACTAATTACTATAGTGGACTTGTATTTATTTATAATTAGAACTGGCAATTCAACTGCTAAAATTAAACAGAATACAAGTTTCATTCGTAGAAGTAATTTATCTGTGTGCTTGTATAATTTTTCAGCATTTGACATGACTGAAAATAATTTTGAAAGCCAGTTTTCAGACCTGTTTGTAAACCTGTAAAATAATGTAAGGAGTAATTGTTTTCTTAGCAGCACAGCAGTAATTAATTATTTAAATTTCAATAAAATACTGTGAAATAAATTGTGGTTTTGTAAAAAGTTAGTATTTAATTATTAATTGCTCACTTTTAGATATAGAACAGTGTAATTATAGAGCAGAAGTAGAAATCAATTATTAGCGAAAGTGACTACTTAATTTATGCAGCAGTTACAAACTTATTTACTTACATTAATGCATGATATTTAATCATTAAAAGAAAGCTGTCGCAATGCAGTGCGTACATTAAGACATTGTGAGTACATTTTCATGAATTGTTCTTTCACTAACGATGCACATTTCACATGACATGTAATATTTAGTTAATATAAATGGGCAGCTATTTTAACTGTTAATTAGGCCACAGCACATCCTATAGAAAATTCTTAAAAGTCGAATGCATTTTTCTCGGAGACTCTGAGACTTTCATGCTTTGTATGATGCTTTCGGGAAGCCGCCCTGCAGAAAGAGACAGAGCCATGTTGGGTTAAACCCAGTGCAATGAAGCTGATCCTGTCAACAACCTATTGAAAGAGGAATGTGACCTTTACTTTCCTTTTACCAAAACGTACAATCAAATATATATCTTGCCAGATTTGCAAGTAATGCGACAGACTTGTAATGAATAATAAACAATTGGCGGCTATTTTTAATCATTAATTAGGTCACAGCACATCCTATCGAAAAATAGATATGTCAAGTTAGGCCTTGTCACCCCGGATGCAATGATATATGGTACTATGATGCCCGTTTAAAAATAAACAAGCCACAGCAACAGAAGGCAGAATTTCTCAGCTTCCAACTTATTGAGCCGCGATAAAAACTCTCCCATTTCTTCAGATCCCTTTACATTTCCTGGTTGTAGATCACGACACAAAAATATTGATAACACTGCTTAGAATTAACGTACACTCTTCGTTAAGATATCATTAGATTTGTCTTGTCAAGCTGTATCCAACTGTGATGATTTCATAAGTAGAAACCCCATTTTAAAATACTCTCCATATATGCTATTAATAGCCAACCCTCTTCAATATTCAGCTCTTGTAATATGGATGCATTTGTTCTTTTCTTTACCCAAGATATTCTTAGAACCCGTCTATAACATTTATAATATTCAAAGGCATTTATGCGCTGTTCAGCTTGTTTAATAAATGTCCAGGTCTCACAGGTGTATGTTGCAATGGGAAAGAAAACATGTTACCAATACAGTTACACGATCATACATGATTTTACATGTTTGATGATGTTTGTTTATTTTTTTTAAATGTTGCATATCCCTTACACTTACACTTACAGGACATTGCTGTCGACATCTGCATTTTTCAGCTGCTGTTGATGTACTAGTGAAGGAAAGTGTTTACGTTCAGTAGTTTGCCATTGCTTTCTGAACGACCGGCTCCCATACCAACACGTTATAACACAAGACCTCTCGGTCTGCTGCGCAAATCGGTTGCGGCTGCGTTTCGAACACAAACGCCTGAGTAAGCGGCTCACGACCGAACTGCGCTCGCAAGGCAAGCCTTTCTTTGGCCACGAAGTCCGGCGTTAAAACTTAATGTTATTGTTAAAATGAAAAGGCTACCTACCGTGAACAGATCCCGGTTCAGCCCACAACTTTCGGAACGCAAGACTATGACTATGACGATATTTAACACCATTAAACGGTAAATGAAATGATGTAATGTAGTAAATTATTCAAGATGACCAAACTGAGAGTGTGCACTGTGTTTTAGTCTAGCAGTCAACATAAACTTGCCGCCATTTTTCCAACACCTGCCAAGGTTAGTACAAAAATTCAGAGATGCTCTCAATGGTCAATAGCATTCATCATCATCGAGGTTCCAAATTGCTGTATGTAGCCGGGGCGCAGTGTTGGGGTGAGCGCCCAACATTGCTTAAATACCCCAATGGCTCGTGAATACATAACCTCTGCAGCAAAAGTCCAACTCCTGGCCTTCACGTGGCGGAACTGTTTTAACTAACAGGAGAAGGGCGACGGCGAGTATCTGGCGCCGGAAAATAACCAGTGTGCTCTAGATGTGTATACACATACATGCATGCGCAGACATGTGTGTGCGTGTGTACACATCTAAACTCGAGCGAGACCACAGACTGCTCTAGCAAAGGAAAGGTGCTGAAGACGGAGGCAACCAGCCAGGAGGCGCACCACAGAAATCAGGATGCCACGCAATTACGCAAAATGGAATATGTCGACTGCTGCTAAACGTTATGGTGCTCGCCCTGCTTTGGACCCACAGGCAGGTGCAGTGCCGGGCCCTATGTCTCGAAAGGGTCCAACCCCAACTACTGGAGGTCCTTCTCAGATGTCCTGTGGAGCCAGGGGACATGAGAATAGAACAGCTGGCCATACTAAACAAAGACTTAAAATAATGCACTGGAATGCGGAGGGAGTCAGCAACAAAAAAGTAGAATTAGAAAACATCCTGGACAAAGAAAAAGTAAGCATATGTTGCTTGCAAGAAACTCACCTCAACGAAAATATAGCCTTCAAAATCAGAGGCTACCCGTGTTACCGATCTGACCGAAAGGACAGGCGGAAAGGTGGGATACTTACCCTTGTAAAAAATAGCATCACTGCTTCCCAAATCGAAGTCTATATGGAAGGGGCTGAGTATCAGACACTTCTTAAAACAGGCTTTACAGACCTACATCTGATCAATTACTACTGTCCAAGTGACCACCCACAGGCACTGGACACACTACCATTAAAAGAAAAAATGATCTAGGCAGTGGTGTAATGATTCTGCCACACAAGGGGTCACTGTGTGAGTTTGACAACTGTCACTGATGGCGTGGAAGTCGGGTTCAGTCTGAAATGTGTGTGTTATCAATACGCAGGCTGACGGACAGATAGACAGACAAACAAACAGAAAAATGAAAGAAAGAAAGAAAGAAAAAAAAAGAAAGAAACGTATCAAACAATGAAAGCTTGAGTAGTGTGATCCCCGAAACATAGCTTATGTATTGTTCAGTGTTTTATTTTTTATTTTCAGGTAGGCGGCTGCGGGGTCTCGAGGTATGGTGTCCGCCTCGAGTGCTGGAGGTCCCGGGTTCAAGCCCCGGTGAGGACCGGGATTTTTTCACGCGGACTTCTAGTAATAAAATTTCCCCTGGCCTCTTGGTAGTGAGATCGGACGCCCGTGTGTGTTGTTGCGCTCGTAAAAAAAATCCCTTGGCAGTTGGAAATCGAAAAAGAGTAGCCTAAGAGTGTTGCATAGCCACACACATATGTGTGGGTGTGGGTGTTTTCTGTGTGTTTGTGTGAGCCTGTGTGCGCGTGTGTAATATGTGGAGGTCAGCATGGCTGAATGGTTAGGAGTGCTTGCTTTTAAATTTCCGGTTTGCTGATGGCGAGGTAGGAGGTTACCCCTACACCTGTCAGCTGGACTGACATGTTGACATTTTCCGTGACTTGGGGACGTAAACTACAAGTACCTCTTAAGTTGAAGTGGGGGTTGCCTGATGGCGAGGGACTCTGGTAATAGGGAAAAGCTAATCCGCACGCAAAAATCAATCGTATCTGATCAAGTAGTAGCTGTTTGGACTATGCTTCAGTTCAAAGCGAGCCACAGGAAAAATAAAACCACTACATACAGCAAGAAGAAAGAAGTATAAATAACCAGCTGACCCGGCCCGGCTTTGCCCAGGCCCTGGCGGGGATGGATCTATCTATCTATCTATCTATCTATCTATCTATCTATCTATCTATCTATCTATCTATCTATCTATCTATCTATCTATCTATCTATCTATATCTATCTATCTATCTATCTGTCTATCTGTCTGTCTGTCTGTCTGTCTGTCTGTCTGTCTGTCTGTCTGTCTGTCTATCTATCTGTCTGTCTGTCTGTCTGCTTGTCTGTCTGTCTGTCTGTCTGACCCTGCCCGGCTTCGCCCAGCTCCTGGTAGGGAGCATCTCATTTAATTCATATAAGTAGTCATATAAGATCCCGTTCCCGTTCCCGACTATCTGTCTGTCTGTCTGTCTGTCTGTCTGTCTGTCTGTCTGTCTGACCCGGCCCGGCTTCACCCAGTCCCTGGTGGAGAGCATCTAATTTAATTCATATAAGTAGTGGTTCCACATGTTGCTGTATGTAGCCGGGGCGCAGTGTTGAGGTGAGCGCCCAACATTGCTTAAATACCCCAATGGCTCGTGAATACATAACCTATGCAGCAAAAGTCCAACTCCTGGCCTTCACGTGGCGGAACTGTTTCTACTAACAGGAGAAGGGGCGACGGCGAGTATCTGGCGCCGGAAAATAACCAGTGTGCTCTAGATGTGTATACACATACATGCATGTGCAGACACGTGTGTGCGTGTGTACACATCTAAACTCGAGTGAGACCACAGTCTGCTCTAGCAAAGGAAAGGTGCTTAAGACGTAGGCAACCAGCCAGGAGGCGCTCCACAGAAATCAGGATGCCACGCAATTACGCAAAATGGAATATGTCGACTACTGCTAAACGTTATGGTGCTCGCCCTGCTTTGGACCCACAGGCAGGTGCAGTGCCGGGCCCTATGTCTCGAAAGGGTCCAACCCCAACTACTGGAGGTCCTTCTCAGATGTCCTGTGGAGCCAGGGGACATGAGAATAGAACAGCTGGCCATACTAAACAAAGACTTAAAATAATGCACTGGAATGCGGAGGGAGTCAGCAACAACAAAAGTAGAATTAGAAAACATCCTGGACCAAGAAAAAGTAAGCATATGTTGCTTGCAAGAAACTCACCTCAACGAAAATATAGCCTTCAAAATCAGAGGCTACCTGTGTTACCGATCTGACCGAAAGGACAGGCGGAAAGGTGGGATACTTACCCTTGTAAAAAATAGCATCACTGCTTCCCAAATCGAAGTCTATATGGAAGGGGCTGAGTATCAGACACTTAACTTAAAACAGGCTATACAGACCTACATCTGATCAATTACTACTGTCCAAGTGACCAGCCCACAGGCACTGGATACACTACCATTAACAGAAAAAATGATTGTGTGTGGCGATTTCAACAGCCACTCACAGAGTTGGGGCTATGATCACATGGACCAGAGAGGAGAGAGACTGGAAGACTGGCAGGATGAGAATAGAATCATCTTGGTTAACAAGCTGTCCGACCCACATACTTTCTACTGGAGATCATGGCACTCTACAACTACATCTGACCTGGCTTTTCATTCACCAGACCTGGAGTGGACCATTACACGAATTGTTGGGAAACAGCTTGGTGGCAGCTACCATCCGCCAGTCTTTCTAACTGTAGAAAATGAGCTTGTAAGTAAAAGCAGCACCCTCTCGAGGTGGAACTACATGAAAGCAGACTGGGCAATGTACAAGAATAGCACCAGCTTACTTTTAGAAACCTGAACACTGAGAAAGACATGCATAAAGTAGTTGAAGAGTTTAGGAAATGCATACTACAGGCAGCGCGAGAAACAGTACCAAGAGGAGCCCGTAAACAATATAAACCCTACTGGAGTAGTGAACTGGAACAGTTGCACAATGATGTGGAAGTATATAGAAAGCAAGCAAATGCCACACCCAGCCAAGTGCACCACAATAAATTCCAGCACGCAAAAGCCAAATTTCAAAGGGCCAAGCTGCAGGCTAGACGGAAAAGCTGGCAGGAGAAAACTGAACTTTGAAAGAGACACAAGGAAATTGTGGAAGCTAATAAAACAACTTAACGATCAGGGCACAGGGAGAAACTCAAAAATTGCACTACATAAAGATGGAAACATCTTAACAAGAAAGCAAGCAGCTGACCATTTTGCGGAATCATTCGCACAAGATAACAATATCAAAATTAGTCC
Source organism: Cepaea nemoralis (assembly GCA_014155875.1). Lineage (NCBI taxonomy): Eukaryota > Metazoa > Mollusca > Gastropoda > Stylommatophora > Helicidae > Cepaea > Cepaea nemoralis. The sequence goes on along the minus strand of JACEFZ010013953.1, from coordinate 96,873 downwards.
AGAGAAACAACAAGAGATTCGAGAGAAACTGCAACATACAGGACAGAAGGAAATAGTACATGAGGTTCTGGAGGCACCCATCACAATCAGCGAACTGGAGCTAGCCATATCAAAACTGAAAATGAGAAAGTCACCAGGAGCTGATGGTATCTCCAATGAAATGATCAGGAACCTAGGAACAGAGGCCAAAGCAAAGCTGTTGCAGATCTTCAATAACAGCTGGACCTTAGGCAGTGTTCCACAAGCCTGGAGAGAAGCAATCATGATACCCCTCCTAAAATCAGGGAAAGATAGTTCCATTGCCTCTAGCTACAGACCAATTAGCCTCACCAGCTGTCTCTGCAAAACACTGGAGCGCATCATCAATCACAGACTGCAGTGGTACATTGAAAGTAAAAACATCCTTGTGCCACAGCAAGCTGGCTTTAGGCAGTGCTACTCTACGGAAGATCAGACAACCTACCTCTCTCAAGAAATTGAGGATGCATTTCCAAGAGAAGAAGCTGGTGCTTGCGGCATGGATAGATCTGAAGAAAGCCTTTGACAAAGTCTGGAAAGAAGGTCTGTTGAATAAACTGAGAAACTGCAAAGTCAATGGAAGGATGTACAAATGGGTGAAAGCATACTTGCACAACAGAAGAGCCCGAGTACAGATAGACGGACTAAAGAGCAAGAAAGTACTACTGCGTCACGGTGTTCCCCAGGGCGGAGTCTTGTCCCCCACACTTTTTCTAATCTTCATCAATGATCTCGTTGCTAATCTACCGCATGGAATTAAAGCGGCAATGTACGCCGATGACCTGGTTTTATGGAGCACAAATGAACATGCATCAGTGGCCACCAGATTACTACAAAGAGCTGTAGATACATTTGTTGCATGGGCAAATAGATGGTGTGTCAGCATAAACACTGACAAGTGCAGCACCACCCTATTTACCCTCTCTCCAAAACAAAAGGCAGGGACCATCCAGATAAATGGAACACCCCTAAGAGAAGATAAAGAACCAACATACCTTGGAGTAACATTTGATGGCAGGCTGACATGGAGAAAGCACATCAACAAAGCAGTAGCAAAAGCCAGAAGGAAAATAGCCATCCTGAGAAAGCTAAGTGGAACCACATGGGGAGCCAGTGGGGAAATACTTAGCAAAGTTTATCAACAGAGCATACGACCACACCTGGAATACGGGTCAACTGCGTATTGTTCGGCATCAAAAACCACACTACAAGAGCTGGACAAAGTGCAAAATCAAGCACTTAGAGTCACCACAGGAGGGATGAGATCAACCCCTATAGTGGAAATGGAGAAGATGGGGGAGGACACAAGCACTGAGTGAGCGCAGAGATACGAAAACGCTAATACAAGCAGAAAAGTTCCTCAGCTTGCCAGGCCACCCTATGAAGAACAGATTTGAAAACCTAGCTATGGGGCGGTTGAAAAGAAGTAGTTTTATCCACCAGGCCAAACGACTCTGCAGAGAAACCACCGATCTGCCCACAGTTAGTATCCCCGTAACAACTATTCCAGAGCGAACTCCATGGAAAGATGAGCATGGCATAGACTATCATTACAAATCCAGACAAAAGTGAGAGGAATATTTGACAAGGAAGAACAGAACAGTGTGCAGCGCAGAACAGCCAATCTCAGCTTCCTTGTTGAAGAATACCCACAGGACCTCTGGATCCGATTCTACACAGATGGGTCAGCACAAAATGCTGTTCGAAATGGAGGAGCGGGAGTGTACATAGAATACCCAAATAATACTAGGCACACAGCTAGAGTACCGACAGGAAAGTACTGCCATAACTACGATGCTGAAATTGAGGCAATCAAGATAGCAACAGAGAAATTACTAAATACCAGCAATGATACACAACCTGTGGTGCTATTGACAGATGCAAAATCAGTACTCGAGGCGCTCCTGTCTGGGAAATTGCCAGGACTAAGGACACTACTTTCTGAACTTAGCAGTCAGCATAAGGTCACCATACAGTCACCATCCCACTGTGGAGTGCCCGGAAACGACAGAGCTGATCAATTGGCTTAGAAAGGAGCCAAAGAAGAACAGTCTGATGTGCCCGTTACATACCACCAAGAGAAAAGAATGATCAAATCAGTCAGAAAGCCAGCAAAACCTGCTCAAGATGACTACCACGTTATGGATAGACCAGAACGCAACCACATGTATACAAAATTCAAGATTGGTGAAACAACCATGTGCACATGTGGATTGGCGTCGCAGACAGCAGAGCACATACTCCAAGACTGCCCAAAATATAACATATCTAGGCAAACCTTCTGGCCTAGAGAGACGACATTGGAAGATAAACTCTATCGACCGCTGTGTGAACTGAAAAAGACAGTTCAATTCATACAAGAGACAGCATTGCAGTTATAGACATATTTCAAGCGAACGAAAGAAGAAGAAGAAGAAGAATATAAGTAGTCATATAAGCTCCCGTTCCCGACTATCTATCTGTCTGTCTGTCTGTCTATGTCTGTCTGTCTGACCCGGCCCGGCTTCGCCCAGACCCTGATGGGAGCATCTCATTTAATTCATATAAGTAGTCATATAAGTTCCCGTTCCCGACTGTATGTCTGTCTGTCTGTCTGTCTGTCTGACCCGGCCCGGCTTCGCCCAGTCCCTGGCGGGAATCTGTCTGTCTGTCTGTCTGTCTGTCTGTCTGTCTGTCTGTCTGACACGGCCCGGCTTCACCCAGTGCCTGGTGGGGAGCATCTCATTTAATTCATATAAGTAGTCATATAAGTTCCCGTTCCCGACTGTCTGTCTGTCTGTCTGTCTGTCTGTCTGTCTGTCTGTCTGTCTGTCTGTCTGACCCGGCCCGGCTTCGCCCAGTCCCTGGCGGGGATCTGTCTGTCTGTCTATCTATCTATCTATCTATCTATCTATCTATCTATCTATCTATCTATCTATCTATCTATCTATCTATCTATCTATCTATCTATCTATCTATCTATCTATCTATAGCCAGGGGACTTAACTTAAGATATAACAATGCTACTAAAAGTTATGTCCCTTGTTTTATATTTTCTTATGTTCAGTCATGTAATTACAAAATTAAATTTTAGTAAGTAAATAGCTGATAGTACACTAAAAAAAACTATGACAGTTGGTTGCACTGGAATGAGAAGAAGACGTGTAGAAAATTTCATCTCAATCGGATGGACCGTTCGCGAACGCATAAAGAACGGACGGACATAAATACATACATACATTGCATTTTATATATTAAGATGAGAAAACGAATGTGCATTGCATGCTGCATATGTAAACAATAGATAAACCCCAAAGATAGAAAGTTATAAATAATAATGAGAAAAGGTATATAAACAACATGCTGCATATGTAAACAATAACTACACAATAAACATCATAACTATAAGGTTTCTCATGTATTGTTTATGTAGTTTGTGGCCTGGGACACAGCACAACTTCAAATGCTACACCTCAGGGGATCTCAACCGGTGGGGAATTCCCCCCCCCCCCCGGGGAATTTTACGGTTTCCAGGGGGTGGGGGAAATTAAGACCACAAATTGACAGGCTCAAACTGGCTACAGAACCACACAAATAGTGATCGTCCCCCATTCTTGAATTGTGTGTGTGTGTGTGTGTGCGTGTGTGTGTGTGTGTGTGTGTGTGTGTGTCCCCGTCCGTGTCCTTCCCATCAATAGTAATATCTTCCAACATTTTAATCAGTGTTAATCGGAGCGCTGAAGAAGAAGAAGAAGAAGAAGAAGAAGAAGAAGAAGAAGAAGAAGAAGAAGAAGAAGAAGAAGAAGAAGAAGAAGAAGAAGAAGAAGAAGAAGAAGAAGGAAGAAGAAGAAGAAGAAGAAGAAGAAGAAGAAGAAGAAGAAGAAGAAGAAGAAGAAAAAGAAGAAGAAGAAGAAGAAGATTTTAATCAGTGCATTATGTTTTAATTTATCAAATGCCCTAGTATAATCTATGAAGCACACATATATGTCTTTATGTTTCTCTATTGATCTTTCTATTAGTGTTCGTAATGTATATATTGCATTGTTTTTACCCGTTCCTTCCACTAATCCATACTGTTCTTCACCAATTTCCATTTTTATGTTCTTTCATGTTCTTCTCATTATAATTCTCAGTAGAAGCTTAGTGACATGGTTTATGAGGTTAATTGTACGAAAATCTTCGTATTCAATTGCTCCTGGTCTATTTCCATCCATCATGTGCCATGCCGGTAAGCGTGGGCGGTCATGTTCTGCCATCTCACTCGATCACCAGAGTCGTGGATCAGCTCCGTGTTTCTGTCTCGACCATGCCACAAGGCTAAGCCATCCAGGTACTTGCTTCTAGGTCTTCCCCTTGGTCTGTTCCCCTCGATCTTACCAGTTGTCACCAAGTTCTCCAAATCATTTCTTCTCATAACATGCCCAAAAAATTGTGACTGTCTACGTCTAATGTCTCCAATCAGTTTACGATCTTCATTTGTTTCTTGAAGGACTTGTTCATTGGTCTTTCTGGCTGTTCATGGTATTCTTTGCATTGCATCTGGTCTATTTGGTATAGCTATAAATACAGATTTCAGCATATCACTCGGTAGATATCCACTGCTGTAAATATCAGTCAACATGTTGGTTAATATATCTAATCCAAATTCTCCCAGTACTGCTAATTCTTCTAGTGTGATTCCATCTGGCCCAGCTGTTTTTCCTTTATTCATATGTTTAATAGCATCGGCGACTTCTTCTTTTAGAATAGGTGGACCTTCTAGATTACTTTCTTCTGTTAATTCTTCCCTTTCTCTATCATATACTCATACCGCCTCTTTATTATAGCATCTTCCTCCAATAGTATCTTCCCTGTTTTTGATTTTAAACACTCTGTATTAGTTCTTTTTTTTTCTTCCTGTGAGCTGACTGATTTGTCTGTGCATATTTTTGTATCATTAATAGAATTTCATTAAATTTTTTTTTTTTTTTTTTTTTTGCGCTGCCTGTTGAACCAACTTTCTTTTACCTCCACACATTTATTTCTTATTTCTTTATTTATCTTGTTTGTCATTTTTATTCTGTTTCTTTTTGTTCATCAACATTAAGAGTTCTCCATTCATTCATTCTTTCTTAGCTGTTTGGTTTCTCTCCGATAACATTTATTTGCTAATTTGATGAATTGAGTCCCATAACATTTACCATTGTTCATTTATACTCTGTATTTACGCTATTGCATTGTACCTATTTTTCACAGTCACTTTGTATTATTCTTGAATTTCTTTATCTACTTTCAGAACCTCATTATTAAGTCTCAAGTTTTTAACCATTTTCCCACTTCTCTTTAATCTTACTTTTATTTGTCCACATAGTGTTACATGATCACTATTACAGTCAGAGTGTCAGGTCTTAGTCAGATATGACTGAGCTACCGTATAACATTAAACGGTACTACCTGCTTTCTGTTAGCGCTGAACGTTGGGCGGCGCTTACCAAACCCGACACCCCACACTATGCCAACGGCTTCGGGCGAAAGAGCGCAATTGGGAGGGTACAAGCCTTACCCTGGTGCGAGGAAATGCAACCTAAAGACAAAATGTCATGGCAGGGCAGACCAGGCCCTAAGCCTTGGTTGGCAGCTGGTCTAGGAACGAAGCTCCAACAGGCGGACAGTTAGAGCATTGCTTTGCTGATCCGGCAGCTTATGCAGCTTGTCTTGTTCCAGATGTAGAGGTGTTACTTTTCCTCTGGAGTGAACTAAGCAGGCCGAGAGAGGGATCATGCTGTATGGGCAACACATGATTTCTATATTTTAGCCCAGGCTTTGTGCTATGGAGAGTCAATAACTCCATCCCTGGTCTTAGCTGGTCTCGGAATCAAAGCGAGAAGCAACTGTTACGGGTTATAAGTCCCTGTCAATTGGCGTAGACATATGGCGCCACGCGTTGCCTCTGACGGTGGGAGACACCTACAGGTGTCACTGATCAGCTACCGCCCGCCTCAAGCTGGGCAGCCCCCGGCCAATTGGGTGGTGATCCGCCACAGCCTGCCTGCTTCAATGGGTGCTTGGGGCTAGGACAAAATCTGAATCGCAGGCTGTAAAACCAATGCACAAGGTACTAATAAAAAGAAAAATAGACTCAAGCTACAGCTATTTTCCACTGACCTGACCAATATTGACGATGTGAGAAAAACGGCTGTGATTGATGCCGAACTCAATCTTCTTAGCATTGATATTGCTGGCCTGCAAGAGACTCGCCTCGCTGAGGAAGGGTCACTCAGGGAAAACAATTACACCTTTTCTTGGAAGGCTAGAGGGCAGGCAGAAAAAAGGCAACACGGTGTGGGCTTTGCAGTGAAGAATTCGCTACTAGGAATGATTGAAATTCCAGCAGGAGGAAATGAAAGACTATTATCTCTGCGCTTGGCAACCTCTTGTGGTTTTGCCACAATTATTACTGCATATGCACCGACACTCGATTCCTCTGATGATGTGAAGGATTCGTTCTATGAGGAGTTAGACTCCGTGATCAAGGCAGTTCCAAAATCTGATTACATGTATATGCTCGGTGATTTCAATGCTCGTGTGGGCAAGGACTCGAGTTCATGGCCAGTGTGCCTTGGAAAATACAACATCGGTCTCATGAATGAAAATGGGCAAAGGCTGCTGGAGCATTGCACCAGAAATGACCTATGTATTACAAATCTCCTTTTTTAAAACAAAAGAGATGCATAAGGTCACATGGAAACATCCAAGATCCGGCCACTGGCGCCTGGTGGACTTCATCATCACACGGAGACAACATCTGAACCATATATCATTGACTCGAAGTTACCACAGTGCTGACTGTGACACGGATCATTATTTGGTTGTTGCAAGGGTTAGACTGAGACCAAAGAGAATCTACACAGCTAAACACAAATCTAGCCCCAGAATTAATATTATTAACACTCACGATCCTGAAAAGTTCTTTCAGTTTCAACAGCAACTTGAAGACGCTTTCACTGATACAACAGAACATTGTACAGTAAATGAAAAGTGGGATCAACTTAAGGAAACTCATTATAAAACTGCCGTAGGGGTTTATGGCACCGTGGATCATAAGAGACAGGACTGGTTTGCGGCAAACAGCCAGACTCTGCAGCCCTTGATTGATAAGAAGAAGAGTTTGAAATCAAGAGTGGAGTTAAGCAAGGTTGTGTACTAGCTCCCACCCTCTTTGTAATATACTTTTCACTTCTACTTAAATATGCCTTTCGTGATAAGGATGGTGGTATACACATTCACTCACGCTCAGATGGCGGCCTCTACAATGCTCAGAGATTGAAGGCCAAGACCAAAATTAGGAGGGTACTGATCAGAGAGTTGCTTTTTGCAGATGATGCTGCAGTTACGACCCACTCTGAGGAAGAATTGCGTCTACTATCTGCATTCTCCAATGCTTGTTCTGAATTTGGTTTAACAATTAGCAAAAAGAAGACACAGATTATGTCACAAGGTGCACATGGGGTACCATCAATCTTTATTGACGAAGCCGAACTAGAGATGGTAGACCATTTTACATATCTAGGATCAGTGGTAAATAGCAAAATATCCCTAGATCAGGAAATCAACATCCGGATTGGTAAGGCAGCAACAACAATGAACAAGTTAAGAAAAAGAGAATCTTAGGAGGATGGATGATGGTAGAAAACCAAAGGACATCTTTTTTGGTGAATTACAGATGGGTAAGAGATCTCAGGGTCGGCCTCTACTACGATACAAAGTTGTGTGTAAGCGGGACATGATTGATACAGGCATTGCTAATGCACATTGGGAGCAAGTCGCCACTGAACGTGTTGCATGGAGGGCAAAGATCAGAAATGGAATAAAGACAAAGGAGAAAATTATTGCAGATAAGTCACACACCGAGCGTGTGAGACGTAAGATGGTGCATGATGGTGGAAATGACCACGTGTTCGCATGCACCCACTGTGAACAGACATTTACAGCGCGAATTAGCCTTGACAGTCACATTCGCACCGCCATAGGTAAAAGTTATTATGCCTTTTTAAAGCACAAACTATCGCCTGTCAAGACGGCAAGGTGCCAATGGAACTACAGTCAACACCAGGCATTGTCTTTAAATTACTCAACGCATATCTAAATCTTTCATTAATAAGTATGCAGTTAATTTGGTTGCGTATTTTTATATCCGGGCTTTTCTATGTGTATAGTCGTCTTTTGTGGTGTTTAAACCACGTGTTTCCAATTATCATATCATGAATATTTGCCCATTCTATTAGTTTCTCTCCTCTTTCATTTCTTGTACCTAAACCATAATTCCCCACTATATCATACATTTTTCCCTTTCCTATTTTTGCATTAGAATCTCTCAGTATTATTTTTATTTCTTGTGATCCAATTTGAGCTATCGCCTTGTCTACTTCATCGTAAAAGTGTTGTATTTCTTCACTGCCGCTTGTTGTTGGTGCATATCAATCCATCCATCATGTGCCATGTCGATGAGCGTTGGCGGTCATGTTCTGCCATCTCACTTGATAACCAGAGTCGTGGATCAGCTCCGTGTTTCTGACTCGACCATGCCACAAGGCCAAGCCATCCAGGTATTTACTTCTCGGTCTTCACCTTTGTGACAGGTTGGCCCACCTCTCAGATCGTTTTGTTATTAGATGGAGATAGCCCTCAGTAAACCCCTCTATGTAGTCTGTATTATTTGTTATTATTATCTATATATCCATATATTAGATAAAATCGTCTTTGGTTAGTGTATTTATATACATAAAACTATAGAGAGAGTTAAATACTATTTCTTCTTATAGTTAGAAGTAGATGTAGTGTATAGTTTGTTTACACGCCAAGAAATCAAGTCAGGCTGAATTTTATATTCAAGTTTGGCTGTGAGTTTTAATTTGGCCACATGAAGGGAACTCTCCTGGATGAGAAGTTAACTTCCGGTAGCACCCTAACATCTGCCATTTTTCACAGCAACCTGGAGGGAGCAGGAGCTAACTATCGAGTCAATTGGCTAAAATTGAACACCTGCCTGTGTTTAGACATTCTTTTTCTGGCTCTTGTTAAGCCGAACAACCCACTAAAACATAGAAAAGCCAATGATAGTCTCCACTCCCGATAGGCCAGTCAAAATCTAGTTGCAGGGTGAGTTAATAATAATTTTGTTAAATATTTTTCTGTGTGTCAATATGCCGGCAAAATCTAAAGGTCATGCCCATCGATAATAGATACTATTAATTAAAACTAGTGTTAGTTAACTAATATTATAATTAGGACCATTTTTGTGCCATGTGGCTTGCCGACAAGGGTAAAACGCAAAGCTCGTCACATGTGGCATTAAAAACATGGATAAATTACATTACGTGATTCTCGAAATTAGGTATCCGCCTGCGGAAGGACACCTGAGTTAGTCAGTAGACGATTAGAGTTAAGATAATTTAATTATGTGCTTAACTTCGGAACTAGCGTATTTCTCTAGACAAAATACTTATTAGTTGAAGGAATTAGTTCAATTATTCTTTATAAATTAATCTCTTATCTTGCCCATAGTCAGACTACTACCATGTGGTCCAATATGGCCCACTTAACAAAGTTCAAACCTTGGGGGAATTCTCCAACCCTAATATTGTTCTTGTGTATAGTGAAAATAATCTTAAACCTAGCTAAGAAATCTTCTAGATAATTAATTATGTCGTAATTAATATAAGGAAGACTTGCTAGTAGTACAACTCATAACTCTTTAAGTGAACTTGGGGTGTTTCATTGATTTTAATGGTTCACTCGTAAATTATATACCGCATATAAACAAACATTGAAATCTGCTGTACAATCTCGAGAACAAAAATATTTTTGTTGTTGTGTGGACATGATGATAAGGTTATATTCTAAATCTCATAGTTTTCCCTCAGTTGGTTACTGAGATATTGATTTTTATATCGAGGGAAACAAATGTGAATGCACTATAGCAGTCGTTCTCAGCCTTTTTTGGCCCATGCACTGTGTGTGTGGGTGCGTGCGTGCGTGCGTGCCCCCCCCCCCCCCCTCTCTCTCTCTCTCTCTCTCTCTCTCTCTCTCTCTCTCTCTCTCTCTCTCTCCCTCTTTCTCTGTCTGTATCTCTCTCCCCTCCAAAAATACTGGAGAGTTTTGGTCATACACCATACCTTTAGGAAGGGAAAATCCCAACTGCGCCTCCTAGTGGTAGAGGATGGAAATGGAAACATATCACGGTGTGGAGTATCCACCGGAATAAGTGGACAACTCTGCAGCTGAGCAGAGCAGTGCATTCACTTGTCCTGACAGTATGAAATGGCTGTCAAAGGAAGAGGTAAAAACCACCATGTGGATGTAGAATGCAAGGAGAAACCACCACATTATCTTCCCAAGATCTTATGGCAAGACAAATTTCATAGATAGTGAACGACGTTATTGGCTGTCTTAGGATATCCTCATTCTGTAGCGACAGTCATGAGCCACAGATGACACCACACCGTCATCCAGCTACTGATGGCAAAACAATAACCAAACTAAATAAATTTAGAGTAGGAACATGGAATATTAGGACATTAAATGGGCTGGAGAACGTTAAACAACGTTCTGAGAGAAATGGAAAGCATGAAAATGAATATAAATGTGTGATCAATCACCAAACTATAGACACCATTTAGAAATGATGGTAGAAAAGAAAAAAGCCAAATGAACTGAGTTCAGAAGAGCAGTTAAATGGTATTTTTGTAATTGACCGGGCATTTTAGCGGACAATGTGAAGGTCGTAGGATGATAAAACAAGCAAATGAGTTGATACCTCAAGTGAGGATGAAAATTAGAGTGAGAATGAGAGTGACCACGAAGTAGTAAATGCCTTGGAAGTGATTGATGTTTTTGATTATGTTTGATGCAATACTTGCAAGAAATTTCAGTTAGATACGACCCTTTAGTGCGGCCACACAATACCCATATCAAATGAAATGGCCAATGCCACTTTATCACCTAAGGGCAAACTTCAGTTTTACAAAGGTTTTGTTAATAACCAACCCTGTAAAGTAATGCGCGATTGTGGATCGACCCTTGTTGGGGTCAGAAAAAACATTTGTGAAAGACAGTGACTACATAGGAGACTTTGTAACATGTCGTACATTTGCAGGGAATATTGAAAGATACCCTCTGGCAATGACTGAAATTCATACACCATTCTTGTAAGGGCGCGTATTATGCGCAGTTTTACACGATCCTTGCGCAGATGTAATTGTAGGAAATCTTCCTAATGTAAAAAAATGTTCAGAAAAAGACATCAGAAAATGGGAAGAAAACACTGCAATAAGAAGCCAGTGAATAATCCCACTACACCTCAGGGGATTTTTGATACTCAAAATGACAAAATTTTAGGGGAGACCATCAGTCACAAACCTCCAGAAGAAACAAGTGAGATCCAGTATACATGTGCCGCTCAAAATTTGCAATCCGTAACCGAGATCACATTGACAAATAAAACTGTCACGTGTACACACGATGACCTAACTAAACCTCCAACACACTCTATTGACATTTCACAAAAATCACCCTGCAAATGAACAACAATATAAAAGAAGACAGTAACGCATGTCACAAGATCAGTAATGGAAAAAAAACCTTAATGACCAACTCAACGAGTCGTTACAAATTATTTCTCCTGAAACAACCACCATCGATTTCAGTCAAGAACAGCAATCTGACCCATCCTTAACAAATTATTGTAGATTAGTGGGTCTAAAATCAAAAAGAACGAAACATGCTTCCTGGTGTTTTAAATTAAATAACAACATTGTGACAAGAATGTATACCAGGAACTATATCACACTACAACAAGTGGTATTGCCTAAGAAACATCATGAAAAAGTGCTACACATAGCCCACGATTCACCATTCGGCGGGCACATGGGCTATGAAAAAACGAGGGCTAGAGTCCTCAGTCAGCTTTACTGGCCAAAATTTTATTCTGATATAAAAAATTACTGTCGATCCTGCGAGATCTGTCAAAAATTAGTTAAGAAAGGAAAGCACCCAACAGCAGAGGTTCAAGCATCTAAAACAGCCTCAAGACCGTTTCAGATGGTCGCTGTTGACTTGGTTGGACCTCTCAACCATATTTCAAATAGAGGCAACCGATTTATTTTAACACTCGTTGATTTCTGTTCACGCTGGCCAGAAGCGATTCCTCTAAAATCAATCTCCTCTAAAGATGTGACTGATATATTTTTACAACTGTTTTCCCGTTTTGGCTTCCCTGAAACAATACTATCAGACAGAGGGACACAATTCATTTCTGCCGCCACACAATCAGTAACTAAGTTACTAGGCATCAAGCAGTGTTTTACCAGCCCGTACAGACCGTCCGCAAACGGAATCTGCGAGAAGATCAATGGTGATCTTAAACACATGCTTGCTAAGGTGACAGCTGAAAATCCAGCTGATTGGGATACATTACTCCCAACAGTGCTGTTCGCATATAGAGAAGTGCCGCAAGCGAGCACTGGATTCTCCCCCTTTGAGTTAATATATGGGGCGAACCCTAGAGGTCCACTCTCTATTTATAGAGAAATAGTAACCAAATCTGTAGACACCCAAGTACCGGTCTCCACCTACGACATGGTAACCACCACAAGGGATAAAATCATAAGATCCTGTATTATTGCCAGAACATCTTTACAGGAGAAGGGTTTTACATACAGGCAATATGCCAATAGGGGTGCAAGAACTATAACATTAGAGCCCAACCAAGATATACTATTACTGTTGCCAGATAAAAGAGAATTACTCTCCACATCTTGGCAAGGGCCATATAAAGTTATTAGAAAGATTTCTGATGTTGATTACGAAATTAGTGTCAATGGGAAGTGCAAAATTTTTCACATCAATATGCTAAAACTCTACTATTCCAGAATAGACGACGACGCAAGTGACCAGACAGTAGCGACAGCAATTATCAACCAGACAGACATAGACGACATAGAAATCCCTGTCCCAACAATGGATGATAGCAACACATTACAAGACATAAAGATCTCTGACTCATTAACTGAACCACAACGACAGGACATAACATCTTTCCTTCATGAATACAGAACAATCTTTTCTAACCGACCAGGGAAAACAGACAGAATACAACACTGCATTACCCTGACAGACATGACAACCCACTTAGAGACGCTTAGACAAGTTTTCGACAAAATCAAACTTTTTGGACTAACATTTAAACCATCAAAAGTCGAAATTGCTTTCAAAGAGATAGAAATTTTAGGCCACAAAATTTCACAGGGAAAATTACTGACTGACGACAAAATTGTAACAAGGATCCTAAACCTTACGGTACCAACTACGAAAAAACAGGTCAGGAGTTTGTTAGGCTTGGTAAACTATTATGCTAAATTTATTCCTAATCTTGCAGTATTTACTACCATTTTTTTTCAAATTTGTTGACTAAAGGTCAACCTAACAAAATTTGTAAGAGTATCTGTTTAGAAGATGCAATTGGTAAATTGAAAAGCATTTTCTCAAATCCACCTATCCTCCGACTTCCTGATATACATTCCCAGTTTATCCTTAAAACAGATGCCAGTACTATCGCCATAAGCGGATGTCTCATGCAAAATCATGACGGTGTCGATCATCCAATCATATATGTCAGTAGGAAGTTAAAACCAGCGGAAATGAAGTACTCAACAGCAGAACTGGAAGGACTAAGTGTAGTCTACTGTGTGCTGAAACTACAAAAATACCCCAGAGGCACCCACTTTATAATCCAGATAGATAACTCGCCGCTGCTGGTAATAAAAGACGGTAAGCACAAAAATAACAGAACCGCCCGTTGAGCATTATTTCTCCAAGATTTCAGTTACGAAATCCAACACATTAAGGGCTCCAAGAATTTGATACCAGATTTGATGACAAGACTACTAGACACACCAGCAGAGTAACACAAGAACCAGTACGTCATACCAAACACTGTGATACGATTTTATAAGGTTGCCTATCAAACAGCAAACTTCCACACCTGTCAGAAAAATGTAACCAATCGCCTACAGGATATACTCCAATATTATAATTACCCACTCTTGAAATAAACGGCTTCAAAAGAATGATCACTTATTACCAGAGACAACCACCAATCAGTTCTATCAGAATGAAATCATCAACAACCAAGTAACACATGTAACATTGCCTATCAAAACGTGTTATCACTGACAACAGAGTCAGGTCACCAACGACCATATCATACCGGTCAGATTCAGGTCATACCGACCGTTAATGAAAACAACACAGTGGACATTCTTCCATCTATACTTCATCACGAACAGAACATTTGTTAACAACCACCCGACTAACTTCGACAGGACCATCGGCACTCCTCATCAAGGGACGACAACACCAGGATCAGCGAGTTAGTTAATTATTTGATTAATTAGTTAATTGCTTAAAATATTTCTTTATTACTTGTTCTAAATTTAATGTACAAATATGTCCATTTTCCTGTAAATTTTTCTTTCACAGGTAGTAAATGTTATTCGAAGTCAGGCTATGGTAAAACAAAGCCTAACTTAAATTTAATAACATATAATTTATAGATTTGGATAAAACACGTTGACGGGTGATTCTTCTTCTTCTTTGCGTTCATCCAGGAGTGTTTTTTTAAGATGTGATTGCGGTGTGTCTGTTATGCGCCCTTGAGCCGAAACCCGTAGGCCGACACATCCGGCTATAGCGTGCTTTTTTGACCAGGTAGCATTCCTGGGAGACTCTCACTTCTGCGGTTCCATCCACAACCCAGCTGGCCAAGTTGGAATGGTCGAAGACAACGGTCAACCCTTAAAGGAAGGCAGGGACAGTCCATGGCATTTTCCGCCATCCAAGGTTGCTTCCATAATTGCAGGGCCGACACATAGCGCCCTGGTACTGGGTTCACCGAGGGGATCGTCACGTCCTGCTCATGGCTGCTTTAATTCCTCACTTCAATATATTGGGATTTCGTTCGCCCCGGGCCGTTCCCGCACAAACGAGACAGGTCTGTAGACAGTATCCACTCAGCGAGTTTTCGACATGGACATGTGCTTGTCGTTGCGCCTGTCAGAGCTGTTCCAGGCACGGCGGACATTCGGAAAACTACCTAGTCAGAGCTGTTCCGAACAAGAGCGGCATTCGGAGACTAGGTAGTCAGAGCTGTTCCTAACACGAGAGACATTCAGACGAGACATTTCACTCGGACGTAAATGCGTTGTGCCAATTTTTAGTTTGCCACCCGTAGGACGGCATTTCCGGCTTTGGCGGGCATTTTTTTTAATGAGGTTAGCCTTCCTCGGGTTTCGAGACACGTTAGACTTATTGTTATGATGTCGCCCACACCTCAGTTGGTCAAGATAGAACGATAAGAGACATCACGGTTGACCCTCAAGGGAAGGCAGGGGCAGACCATGGGCCTATCCAAGGCTATCCAAGGAGGCTTCCATAATTGCAGAGCCGGCACATATTGCTCTGAGACTGGGCTCACCCAAGGAGTTGCGGCGTCCTGCTCATGGCTGCTTTAGTTCCTCACTTCCATGTGTTTGGGCATCTCGCTTGCCACTGGTCGCTCAAGCACACACCAGGAACGGTCAGACTGCGGGCGACATCCACTCGGTAAGCTTTTGCTTTAGACTTCGGACCACGCAATTGATTCACTAGCCGTGCGTTCCATTTCGTGTTATTAAGACGTTTTTTCACTTTTGTCTACACTCTATGAGTTAGATACAGACAGTTTTCGTAGCCATTTCATTCGACTGGGACACTTTCTGCATTTTAGTACTCGCTCACGAGGTAGGCTACATGTGCTGCCGGCTCAGTACCTTACCTCCGTGCAGCAGTGAACGAGAAACGGCCAGGCCCTCTCATCCGGGAATCCCTCATATCCCCCAGCTAAGAGCCTTCGAACAGGTATCAGAATTGGGCATGTAGCGTGCTCAGTATCCCGCCTCTATTTTTCGGTAGATGGGTATCGGCCCGGCTATCACATCCGAGGGTTTGTTGCTTAGAGTCCTTAAGCTTAAACCCTCGACAGAGAGCCTTAGAGTATTGTCCAGACCAAGAACTTCTGCCTTCGTGCGCCTGATTTAAACTTTTGGCTGCTATCCTCAGTCTACCTGCAGAGCAGCAGGTTGTGTCTTTCTTAGTCTGGCCCCTATCCCATAAGCTGTCCGATATGTACTTTTTATCCATCGGCAAGCACATGGGGTCGATGGGACACGCAAGCTCCCCCACCAGGGCAAGGTGGAGACACATCGGGGGAGGACAGGTGATTCAACGTAACTTATATTAACGAGTAAATTTCTTCCAAACTTATTAATCTTTGCAACCATTCTAAATTAAATTGTAAATTATTCCATTATTATTGGTACACGGTGTCGTGTCCTCCTTTAAAGTGTCGTCCCTGGAGTGAAGAGAGTCAACACCCACATTACAATATTTTTTCCCCTTATCAATATCCTGGAGAATCCACCAGCTTCCGTCCAACACACTCCATCAGCCCATGGACACCTTTTCCTATCACTCTCTCACTATCGTACTATGCCCCCTCTCATACTTCCCCAACGCAACATACTCAACAACTCTTGCTTCTAAAAATTAATAAAGATTAATTTATTAAAAGAAAAGTGTAACGTATATGAGACGTGTATGCGAAGAAAATGTGTGTCGTGTATTATAACATAAATGTATATGTCAGCCCTTCAAAGTTCAGGATCATAGTGTACACATCATGGCAAGGATTACACGACATCACACGAGTCAGTACAATAGACCTCACCGAAGTCGTATCCTTCTCTCCAGACATGTCCTCCTCCAGGAACTCTGATGACCATGAGATCTGAATCCCATGTAAATATATAATCCGTGGAAAATACTATTATTGTTCCTAACACAACTGTTCCTAATAGTTTATAGAAACTCCGGCTTCATAATTCCGGCGCGGTGAAACAAACATGGAACACTGTCCTATGAACAGGACTTTTTGTCTCTTGCTAAATGTTCTCTAGTTCTCACTATTAAACAGTTATTGTCTATACTCCAATAGAGTCCTTTATTTTTGTTCTAGTCATAAGTGAACTGAATATCCATCACTACTGGTGTGTTAAAACTGGTATGACCTAAACTCATTCGGTATTTATCCTGTAGGATACATATACCATTCAGCTCCACTGAGCAATGTTGATCATCTTCCTATAGCATAAGCTCTGTTGTAAAGTTGCTGGCCAATCTTCCTGCGCCAAACTCTATCCGGGCTCGGATTTTTCCTTGGTTCCGTGTTCTTCATTCCAACCAGAGGGAACCTGTAACATAAATCAGACAACCGGTGATAGCCTCCCCGTCACTGATCTCTATTAGATGATCGTGGGCCATCGGCCTCGCTCAGAAAATATAATGAACCTACTCTGTCATGGACAGATGACTGAACACATATGTTATCATCAGGCCAAGACAAGAAAAAAATCAACAAACAGAATGCGGAACCCCGCCCACCAGGGACACCTACGGGAATATCCCAATTATCCCTCATTACTAAATTCTCAACTAGTAAAGCTTATCACACTTCACTAATCTATTTTCAACTAACAGAGCCAAGTATCACTTCCCTACTCTAGCTAGTTTTCCACTAACAGTGCTAATCATCACACTTTAGTTTTAACAAGGCTACAGCCTATATTAATTAGAACTAATTATAATAGGTTCTACCTTAGGCAACACTGCAGTTAGATCAAATTACATCCACTCTTGCCATGACAGGCACGTGTAAAATTAAATTAACTCAATTCGCACACGGTAGACATTTCCAATCAGAACCGCAGTTCCGAAACACGTCCACTAAAATCCAAGGTTTGAGTTCAACTGTCCTCTCCAATCATGGTTTTCTGGCAAACCTAAAATTGGTCACGTGACATGGTTGATGTCCTGCAGGTGTTATTTGGCATATCATCCATTGTCAAGAATCTATTTTCCCTGGCTTAGTCACTGTCAAAGTTGTCATCACTTGTTTTGACTCCCCCAACAAACTAACGAGTTACTGTATGATCCCAACAACAGTTGTCAATAGCAATCTGCCAATCTGCGTGATGTCCGGAAACTATATGACAGATGGACTGTTTTCTTCCGAGCTGAGTACTTCCGCTCTCAATCCAACCTGTTTATAAACTGTCAAAGCGCTGTATGATTCAGCTCACCCACTTCCGAATGTTCCCATTCTGTCCACCAGATGTAAACACGTGCCGCTACTAATATTGTCCTGGGATTTTGACATCTGATTTGTTTTTTCTGTTAGTAAAATAGTTGTCGCTGGCAGATAGTCCGTTTTATCAGAAAGCCTCTATAATAATCAACTGGTTAAACGCAAGGTTTTATTTTGTGACATAGGCCCCCTCTTAAGAGAGTAGTCCATCTCACTCTTCTCCACCGTGAGTTTAATCCAGATGATTCATTCTTCTTCTTCAGGAGCTGGGTGTCTTGACAAGAAGTCCGCTCCAACATTTTCCTTCCCAGGAATGTACTCCACTGTGAAGTTATAGGGTTGAAGTAACAACGACCACCGCATCAAACGGGCGTTGAGCTTCTGAGAAGTAGCCAGGAACATCAGGGGCTGATGATCCGACTGGACTCGAAACTTAACTCCATACAAATATGGCTGGAATTTTTGCACTGCCCATACGAGGGACAAGCACTCTCTCTCGACGGTTGAATAATTCCTCTCCGCCTGTAGAAGTTTCTTGCTTGCGTATGCTACAGGTTTCAAAACCGAAGCATCGTCTTTTCCTTCCTGTAACAAGCTGCCCCAATTCCAATCGCACTCGCATCTGTTCTCAACACAAATGGTTTGGAAAGGTCAGGGAGCTGTAATACAGGTTTGCTGACCAAGGCCTCCTTTAACTGACTATAGGCATTCTCACATTCTGGTGTCCAAATGATTTGGTCCGGGAATCCCTTTTTCAAGGTTTCCGTCAATGGAGCTCCCAGTTCAGTGAAATGTGGGATAAATTTGTGGTAGAACCCACACAACGAGAGAAAAGATCGCACATCCTTCTTCGTTTTTGGCCTTGGTGCATTTCTGATTTTCTCCAGGTTCTTCTCTTCTGGGACAATGTGTCCTGGAGTGATGGTGTGACCTAGAAATTCCAGAGTCTGGTAACCAATCATGCACTTGGTTGGACGAGCAGTAAGCCCTGCTTCCTTGAGCCTATTAAACACTCTCTCCAAGGATTGTAAGTGGTCATCCAAGCTGTCACTGGAAATCAGAATATCATCCATGAATGAGATGATGGACGGATCCTGTAACGGATCTAGTAAAGTCCTCATCATGCGTGTAAACACACTAGGTGCATTGCTGAGTCCAAAGGGCATGACCTTGAATTCGTAGTGTCCACTGGGTGTACTGAAAGCCAACAGTGGTCGAATCTCCGGTTTGACTGGTATCTGATAGTACCCCCGACTCAGATCCACCTTTGAAAAGTACCGAGCCTTATGGAGCCTAGCGAATAGCTGAGTTGGATTCGGCAAAGGTTCCACCTGAAATTGTGTGTGACTGTTCAGAAGTCGGTAGTCTATACACAACCGGTGTTCTCCACTTGGTTTCCGTAACAAAACTACCCCTGCATTGTATGGGGATGTGGATGGTGCAATCACGTCATCCTCCAGCAGTTTCTGTATTTCCTCCTCCAGGGCCTTTTCTTTAGAGAATGGCACTGGGTAAACCTTTTGACGAACAGGCTCCTGTGTGGTCAAAGTCATCTCGAACTCAACCAACCTCGTTCGTCCTGGTTTATCAGTCAGTATCTCCTTATGAGACTTGAGAACCTGGGTTATCCTTTCCCTCTCCTGGGAGGTCAGATCAGGGTTCACTTGCACATCCCTATAGGTTTCCTGGTGTACCAAGGGATATTCCCTGCCCTCGCTGGTTCCCACTTCCGTCTCCACTGCAACTGCCATTGCCATGAGGTGAGCTGCCTTGTCTCCGGGTCTCTCTTCGTATTTCCGCAAGAGATTGATATGGAAAATCTTCGACTTTCCCCGGATCCGGATCTGATAGTTGGTTCTGGATATCACCCTTTCCACGGGAAATGGTCCTTGCCAACCTATCTCCAGTTTGTTGTTTCCCGTTGGGAGTAGCAACAAGACTTTATCTCCCACCTCTAGAGATCTTTCTTTAGACCTACGGTTGTAGTAAGCCGCATGTCTTTTCCTGGCCTTTTTCAAGTTTTGATTTGCCAGAGTCCATCCCTTGTGGAGTTTTTCTTTCAGTTCCTCCACGTATTTATAGGATGAGATCACTTCTTCTGACGTCCCCTCTTCAGTCCAACTCCTCAACATGGCTTCCAACGGTCCTTTGATTGGACGACCAAACAGCAACGTAGCGGGTGGTAGTCCGGTTGAGCCATGAGGAACTTCCCGATAGGCAAAGAGTGCTGCTGGGATATATTCATCCCACCTATCAGGTTTTTCCTGCGCTAGTTTCCTGAGCATTGTCATCAACGTGCCGTTGAAACGCTCTACTTGTCCATTGGCTTGAGGGTGGTAAGGGCTGGTATGTATGTGGTTAGAGTGAAACACCCTAAATACCTCCTCCATGAGTTTTCCACAAAACTGAGACCCATTGTCCGTCAGAATTTGATCCGGAAAGCCTAATCTGGTAAAGGCCTCCATCAGTGCGTCCGCCACTCTTTTCGAGTCAATCGTGGTCAACGGTATGGCCTCACCCCACATTGTACAGCAATCCACCATTGTGAGTATATACATGTTCCTCTTCCTAGTCCTGGGAAGTGGACCCACGATATCGATGGCTACCCTCTCGAAAGGAGAGTTCATGATGGGCATCTCACCCAACACCACCGGTGCTGTCCAGTGTTTCGGTGCCACCCTCTGGCACTCAGGGCATGACTTCACATACCGACGCACATCATCTGTCATTCCCGGCCAATAGTAATGGCAGGAAATCCGCTGCATGGTGGCGGCAATACCCATGTGTCCACTAAAGGAGATGGTATGCCCCATATGAAGAATCTGGGACCGGTGAGCTTTCGGGACGACCAACTGACCGTATAGGTTGTCTCCCCTTCCTGCTCTCCTGTAGAGTATCCTATTCTTCATGTAGTACTGCCCCCGTCCTGGTGGATCAGCACTTTTCTGCAGCTTTCTGTAGCAAGGACGTAAAGTATCATCCTCACTCTGGGCAGTTCGTAGCTCCCCCGGCATTGGGTTAGTCACAATTGCGTCTGCCTCTTCCGTTTTCGTCTGAGAGCGAGTCTGCATTGCTCCCATATGGATTGGCTCCCTGGGCATTCCCAGAAAGACATACCGGCAACCTAGGATTACTGGAAAAATGGGATCGGTCAATACAGCGGCCTTGATGGTGCCGGTGACGTACCTTGACCGAATCTCCACATTAGCAATGGGCAACTTCATGACTACAGCACTCTTCTGTGCAGGCTGTATCTCCATGGTCTCACCTGTGAATTGTTCTGGATGTACCAGATCCGCAGAAATCACGGCCTCCCCGTCCAGTCCTGTGTCGTATAAACACTCCACTTGACGACCGTTAACCTCTACCAATTCCACTACAGGTGGTATTTCCTGGTCTGGAGTCTCTTCCTCGGCCTCGACCTGTTCGGTGGGCTCCACCTTAGGTTTCCCGAGGCACACGACGAATTGAGTGTCTCCTGACTTTCCCCTGCAGTCAATAGCATTGTGCGTAGTTTGACTTGCATTGGTTGCACCATTTCCCTGTCCTAGATTTTCTAGTGCCGGACTTGAGTGAGCTCTCCTGGTGGCGAGCTTCCTTGTTGACCTTGGCATTTTCCGTGACAACCTCCTTGGAAGTCACTTGACATGCTGCGAAGTGAGGGTTCTTAGCCTTCGATTTGCAGTCCCTCGTATTGTGAGAGGGTGACTTACAAATTGAACACCACCTCTCCGACCACGGTCGTTTTGGTGTAGAGCTTGAAGTGCTCTTGCTTCCCTCCTTCTTCTTCTCTGAACTATCCTCTGATTTTTGCACATAAGGTTCCCACTTTTTGGTTCCTGAGTTTTTGGCTTTCTTCTTATCATGTTTCTCTTGACTTTTGGTGTTGGTGGAAAGGTTTTCCCCTGCCTCCCCATGTACCTCGACGAACCGTTCTGCTAATTTAGTCACGAGGTCAATACGTTCCGCTCCTTGTTCTCCCAGGAACGTCCTGAGAGGTTTAGACATTTGCTTCTTCAGCTGGTCGACCACCATGAGCTCTTCCAGACTCTCATAGTCATGTGCGAACCCAGCCAAATCCATCCACTTGTGGAGATACGATTTTAGACGCAAACTGTAGGCGGCAAACAACTCCCCCGGTTCTCGTTTCGCTGCTCGAAATTTTTTCCGGTAGGTATGTGACGTAACCTCGAATCGTTTCAGCAGAGCCGTCTTTAACTCGTCATAATTGTTCTCATGTCCTGGTGGCAGGCGAGAATAAACCTCGTAGCCGGTCCCGCGTAAACCCTGGGATAGCTTGAGATTCCATTTGTTACGCTCCAGACCCATAGCAACTGACATAGCCTCGAAGCGTTGAAGGTACTGGTCAATCTTCTCTTTGTCCTCCTCGTAGACCGCTAAAGGAAACTTCATAGCATGGTACCCATGTCCACCTACTGGTGTTGAGCCTGGGATGGAGGAACCTCCAACTGCTCCCTCAGTTTCTCCATTAGATTGACTCTTCAACTCGAGTTCCCTCATCCGGTACTCGTGCTCCCTTTTCTGAGCTTCTTGCTCCGCTTCCAGTTTCCTAGCTGCTTGCTCAGCTTCAAATTTCTTAGCTGCTTGCTCAGCTTCCAATTTCTTAGCTGCTTGCTCAGCTTCCAATTTCTTAGCTGCTTGCTCAGCTTCCAATTTCTTAGCTGCTTGTTCCAACTCCATCCTTCTCAATTCCAACTCGGCCTTTCGATCTTCCCTTTCTGCTTGACGATACTCTCTCTCCACTTCCTGTATGTAATCCGTTAGAGCAGAACCCGACAGTCCCATTTCTTCCCCCTTTGCCTTTAATTCTAACGTGCTTAGTTTAGGGGTGGCCATTTTACAGAGAGGTAAGCTAGCAGGTCGAGTACAATATAACTGCAAATTACTATACAGATATATGAACAAGTACTATAAATCTAGATATTACCACACACAGCACATTCACTCAGTGACAAGAGTAGAATCAGGACCACAGACCTATGCAGACGTGTGAAGTGTGAACAGGTAAGATATTAGTCCTAACCCCTATCCACATTCACTCTAGCTGGATTCTCCAATATGATATCTCCCGTCTTATAACTAAGGATCCCTGTGTCAAAAGACCCCGTTGTCAGAAGATCCCACTGTCAAAGGATTCCTGCTTGCAGGAGATCTCGCTGTCCAAGGATTCCGTTTACGAGAGATCCCGCTGTCCAAAGATCCGTTATCGAGCCCCCAATAATGTCGTGTCCTCCTTTAAAGTGTCGTCCCTGGAGTGAAGAGAGTCAACACCCACATTATAATATTTTTTCCTTATCAATATCCTGGAGAATCCACCAGCTTCCGTCCAACACACTCCATCAGCCCGTGGACACCTTTTCCTATCACTCTCTCACTGTCGTACTATGCCCCCTCTCATACTTCCCCAACGCAACATACTCAACAACTCTTGCTTCTAAAAATTAATAAAGATTAATTTATTAAAAGAAAAGTGTAACGTATATGACACGTGTATGCGAAGAAAATGTGTGTCGTGTATTATAACATAACTGTATGTGTCAGCCTTCAAAGTTCAGGATCATAGTGTACACATCATGGCAAGGATTACACGACATCACACGAGTCAGTACACTAGACCTCACCGAAGTCGTATCCTTCTCTCCAGACATGTCCTCCTCCAGGAACTCTGATGACCATGAGATCTGAATCCCATGTAAATATATAATCCGTGGAAAAAACTATTATTGTTCCTAACAGCAACTGTTCCTAATAGTTTATAGAAACTCCGGCTTCATAATTCCGGCGCAGGTGAAACAAACATGGAACACTGTCCTATGAACAGGACTTTTTGTCTCTTGCTAAATGTTCTCTAGTTCTCACTATTAAACAGTTATTGTCTATACTCCAATAGAGTCCTTTATTTTTGTTCTAGTCATAAGTGAACTGAATATCCATCACTACTGGTGTGTTAAAACTGGTATGACCTAAACTCATTCGGTATTTATCCTGTAGGATACATATACCATTCAGCTCCACTGAGCAATGTTGATCATCTTCCTATAGCATAAGCTCTGTTGTAAAGTTGCTGGCCAATCTTCCTGCGCCAAACTCTATCCGGGCTCGGATTTTTCCTTGGTTCCGTGTTCTTCATTCCAACCAGAGGGACCTGTAACATAAATCATATAACCGGTGATAGCCTCCCCGTCACTGATCTCTATTAGATGATCGTGGCCATCGGCCTCGCTCAGAAAATATAATGAACCTACTCTGTCATGGACAGATGACTGAACACATATGTTATCATCAGGCCAAGACAAGAAAAAAAAATCAACAAACAGAATGCGGAACCCCGCCCACCAGGGACACCTACGGGAATATCCCAATTATCCCTCATTACTAAATTCTCAACTAGTAAAGCTTATCACACTTCACTAATCTATTTTCAACTAACAGAGCCAAGTATCACTTCCCTACTCTAGCTAGTTTTCCACTAACAGTGCTAATCATCACACTCTAGTTTTAACAAGGCTACAGCCTATATTAATTAGAACTAATTATAATAGGTTCTACCTTAGGCAACACTGCAGTTAGATCAAATTACATCCACTCTTGCCATGACAGGCACGTGTAAAATTAAATTAACTCAATTCGCACACGGTAGACATTTTCCAATCAGAACCAGCAGTTCCGAAGCACGTCCACTAAAATCCAAGGTTTGAGTTCAACTGTCCTCTCCAATCATGGTTTTCTGGCAAAACCTAAAATTGGTCACGTGACATGGTTGATGTCCTGCAGGTGTTATTTGGGCATATCATCCATTGTCAAGAATCGATTTTCCCTGGCTTAGTCACTGTCAAAGTTGTCATCAGTTGTTTTGACTCCCCCAACAAACTAACGAGTTACTGTATGATCCCAACAACAGTTTTCCCCAACAAGCTGCCAATCTTCTTTATGTCCGGAAACTATGAATTGACAGACGGACTGTTTTCTTCCGAGCTGAGTACTTCCGCTTCCAATCCGACTTGTTTATAATCTGTCAAAGCGATGTATGATTCAGCTCATTCACTTCCCCTACACATCTGCAACTGTTAATTTTGCCCGACATGTGATGGCCGACATCCGATTGCCACCATGATCCCACGGGTTCCATCTGTATTCAAATGTTGACAAACTGTCAAAGCGATGCCGGGATTCGTCTCACTCACCACAGAGTGTTCCCAATCCGTCGGCCAGATGTACACGTGCAGCTACAAATATTGTCCTGGGATTTTGACATCCGATTTGTTTTTTCTGTTAGTTAAAATAGTTGTCGCTGGCAGATAGTCCGTTTATCAGAAAGCCTCTATAATAATCAACTGGGTAAACGCAAGGTTTTATTTTGTGACATAGGCCCCCTCTTAAGAGAGTAGTCCATCTCACTCTTCTCCACCGTGAGTTTAATCCAGATGATTCATTCTTCTTCTTCAGGAGCTGGGTGTCTTGACAAGAAATCCGCTCCAACATTTTCCTTCCCAGGAATGTACTCCACTGTGAAGTTATAGGGTTGAAGTAACAACGACCACCGCATCAAACGGGCGTTGAGCTTCTGAGAAGTAGCCAGGAACA
Organism: Cepaea nemoralis; assembly: GCA_014155875.1. Classification (NCBI taxonomy): domain Eukaryota; kingdom Metazoa; phylum Mollusca; class Gastropoda; order Stylommatophora; family Helicidae; genus Cepaea; species Cepaea nemoralis. Next base: position 71,054 of record JACEFZ010013953.1, on the reverse strand, counting down.
TCAGGGGTTGATGATCAGACTGGACTCGAAACTTAACTCCATACAAATATGGCTGGAATTTTTGCACTGCCCATACGAGGGACAAGCACTCTCTCTCGACGGTTGAATAATTCCTCTCCGCCTGTAGAAGTTTCTTGCTTGCGTATGCTACAGGTTTCAAAACCGAAGCATCGTCTTTTCCTTCCTGTAACAAAGCGGCTCCAATTCCAAACCCACTCGCATCTGTTCTCAACACAAATGGTTTGGAAAGGTCAGGGAGCTGTAATACAGGTTTGCTGACCAAGGCCTCCTTTAACTGACTATTGGCATTCTCACATTCTGGTGTCCAAATGATTTGGTCCGGGAATCCCTTTTTCAAGGTTTCCGTCAACTGGAGCTCCCAGTTCAGTGAAATGTGGGATAAATTTGTGGTAGAACCCACACAACGAGAGAAAAGATCGCACATCCTTCTTCGTTTTTGGCCTTGGTGCATTTCTGATTTTCTCCAGGTTCTTCTCTTCTGGGACAATGTGTCCTGGAGTGATGGTGTGACCTAGAAATTCCAGAGTCTGGTAACCAATCATGCACTTGGTTGGACGAGCAGTAAGCCCTGCTTCCTTGAGCCTATTAAACACTCTCTCCAAGGATTGTAAGTGGTCATCCAAGCTGTCACTGGAAATCAGAATATCATCCATGAATGAGATGATGGACGGATCCTGTAACGGATCTAGTAAAGTCCTCATCATGCGTGTAAACACACTAGGTGCATTGCTGAGTCCAAAGGGCATGACCTTGAATTCGTAGTGTCCACTGGGTGTACTGAAAGCCAACAGTGGTCGAATCTCCGGTTTGACTGGTATCTGATAGTACCCCCGACTCAGATCCACCTTTGAAAAGTACCGAGCCTTATGGAGCCTAGCGAATAACTGAGTTGGATTCGGCAAAGGTTCCACCTGAAATTGTGTGTGACTGTTCAGAAGTCGGTAGTCTATACACAACCGGTGTTCTCCACTTGGTTTCCGTAACAAAACTACCCCTGCATTGTATGGGGATGTGGATGGTGCAATCACGTCATCCTCCAGCAGTTTCTGTATTTCCTCCTCCAGGGCCTTTTCTTTAGAGAATGGCACTGGGTAAACCTTTTGACGAACAGGCTCCTGTGTGGTCAAAGTCATCTCGAACTCAACCAACCTCGTTCGTCCTGGTTTATCAGTCAGTATCTCCTTATGAGACTTGAGAACCTGGGTTATCCTTTCCCTCTCCTGGGAGGTCAGATCAGGGTTCACTTGCACATCCCTATAGGTTTCCTGGTGTACCAAGGGATATTCCCTGCCCTCGCTGGTTCCCACTTCCGTCTCCACTGCAACTGCCATTGCCATGAGGTGAGCTGCCTTGTCTCCGGGTCTCTCTTCGTATTTCCGCAAGAGATTGATATGGAAAATCTTCGACTTTCCCCGGATCCGGATCTGATAGTTGGTTCTGGATATCACCCTTTCCACATGAAATGGTCCTTGCCAACCTATCTCCAGTTTGTTGTTTCCCGTTGGGAGTAGCAACAAGACTTTATCTCCCACCTCTAGAGATCTTTCTTTAGACCTACGGTTGTAGTAAGCCGCATGTCTTTTCCTGGCCTTTTTCAAGTTTTGATTTGCCAGAGTCCATCCCTTGTGGAGTTTTTCTTTCAGTTCCTCCACGTATTTATAGGATGAGATCACTTCTTCTGACGTCCCCTCTTCAGTCCAACTCCTCAACATGGCTTCCAACGGTCCTTTGATTGGACGACCAAACAGCAACGTAGCGGGTGGTAGTCCGGTTGAGCCATGAGGAACTTCCCGATAGGCAAAGAGTGCTGCTGGGATATATTCATCCCACCTATCAGGTTTTTCCTGCGCTAGTTTCCTGAGCATTGTCATCAACGTGCCGTTGAAACGCTCTACTTGTCCATTGGCTTGAGGGTGGTAAGGGCTGGTATGTATGTGGTTAGAGTGAAACACCCTAAATACCTCCTCCATGAGTTTTCCACAAAACTGAGATCCATTGTCCGTCAGAATTTGATCCGGAAAGCCTAATCTGGTAAAGGCCTCCATCAGTGCGTCCGCCACTCTTTTCGAGTCAATCGTGGTCAACGGTATGGCCTCACCCCACATTGTACAGCAATCCACCATTGTGAGTATATACATGTTCCTCTTCCTAGTCCTGGGAAGTGGACCCACGATATCGATGGCTACCCTCTCGAAAGGAGAGTTCATGATGGGCATCTCACCCAACACCACCGGTGCTGTCCAGTGTTTCGGTGCCACCCTCTGGCACTCAGGGCATGACTTCACATACCGACGCACATCATCTGTCATTCCCGGCCAATAGTAATGGCAGGAAATCCGCTGCATGGTGGCGGCAATACCCATGTGTCCACTAAAGGAGATGGTATGCCCCATATGAAGAATCTGGGACCGGTGAGCTTTCGGGACGACCAACTGACCGTATAGGTTGTCTCCCCTTCCTGCTCTCCTGTAGAGTATCCTATTCTTCATGTAGTACTGCCCCCGTCCTGGTGGATCAGCACTTTTCTGCAGCTTTCTGTAGCAAGGACGTAAAGTATCATCCTCACTCTGGGCAGTTCGTAGCTCCCCCGGCATTGGGTTAGTCACAATTGCGTCTGCCTCTTCCGTTTTCGTCTGAGAGCGAGTCTGCATTGCTCCCATATGGATTGGCTCCCTGGGCATTCCCAGAAAGACATACCGGCAACCTAGGATGACTGGAAAAATGGGATCGGTCAATACAGCGGCCTTGATGGTGCCGGTGACGTACCTTGACCGAATCTCCACATTAGCAATGGGCAACTTCATGACTACAGCACTCTTCTGTGCAGGCTGTATCTCCATGGTTTCACCTGTGAATTGTTCTGGATGTACCAGATCCGCAGAAATCACGGCCTCCCCGTCCAGTCCTGTGTCGTATAAACACTCCACTTGACGACCGTTAACCTCTACCAATTCCACTACAGGTGGTTTTTCCTGGTCTGGAGTCTCTTCCTCGGCCTCGACCTGTTCGGTGGGCTCCACCTTAGGTTTCCCGGGGCACACGACGAATTGAGTGTCTCCTGACTTTCCCCTGCAGTCAATAGCATTGTGCGTGTTTGACTTGCATTGGTTGCACCATTTCCCTGTCCTAGATTTTCTAGTGCCGGACTTGAGTGAGCTCTCCTGGTGGCGAGCTTCCTTGTTGACCTTGGCATTTTCCGTGACAACCTCCTTGGAAGTCACTTGACATGCTGCGAAGTGAGGGTTCTTAGCCTTCGATTTGCAGTCCCTCGTATTGTGAGAGGGTGACTTACAAATTGAACACCACTTCTCCGACCACGGTCGTTTTGGTGTAGAGCTTGAAGTGCTCTTGCTTCCCTCCTTCTTCTTCTCTGAACTATCCTCTGATTTTTGCACATAAGGTTCCCACTTTTTGGTTCCTGAGTTTTTGGCTTTCTTCTTAGTCATGTTTCTCTTGACTTTTGGTGTTGGTGGAAAGGTTTTCCCCTGCCTCCCCATGTACCTCGACGAACCGTTCTGCTAATTTAGTCACGAGGTCAATACGTTCCGCTCCTTGTTCTCCCAGGAACGTCCTGAGAGGTTTAGACATTTGCTTCTTCAGCTGGTCGACCACCATGAGCTCTTCCAGACTCTCATAGTCATGTGCGAACCCAGCCAAATCCATCCACTTATGGAGATAAGATTTTAGACGCAAACTGTAGGCGGCAAACAACTCCCCCGGTTCTCGTTTCGCTGCTCGAAATTTTTTCCGGTAGGTATGTGACGTAACCTCGAATCGTTTCAGCAGAGCCGTCTTTAACTCGTCATAATTGTTCTCATGTCCTGGTGGCAGGCGAGAATAAACCTCGTAGCCGGTCCCGCGTAAACCCTGGGATAGCTTGAGATTCCATTTGTTACGCTCCAGACCCATAGCAACTGACATAGCCTCGAAGCGTTGAAGGTACTGGTCAATCTTCTCTTTGTCCTCCTCGTAGACCGCTAAAGGAAACTTCATAGCATGGTACCCATGTCCACCTACTGGTGTTGAGCCTGGGATGGAGGAACCTCCAACTGCTCCCTCAGTTTCTCCATTAGATTGACTCTTCAACTCGAGTTCCCTCATCCGGTACTCGTGCTCCCTTTTCTGAGCTTCTTGCTCCGCTTCCAGTTTCCTAGCTGCTTGCTCAGCTTCAAATTTCTTAGCTGCTTGCTCAGCTTCCAATTTCTTAGCTGCTTGCTCAGCTTCCAATTTCTTAGCTTCTTGTTCCAACTCCATCCTTCTCAATTCCAACTCGGCCTTTCGATCTTCCCTTTCTGCTTGACGATACTCTCTCTCCACTTCCTGTATGTAATCCGTTAGAGCAGAACCCGCCAAGTCCCATTTCTTCCCCCTTTGCCTTTAATTCTAACGTGGCTTAGTTTAGGGGTGGCCATTATACAGAGAGGTAAGCTAGCAGGTCGAGTACAATATAACTGCAAATTACTATACAGATATATGAACAAGTACTATAAATCTAGATATTACCACACACAGCACATTCACTCAGTGACAAGAGTAGAATCAGGACCACAGACCTATGCAGACGTGTGAAGTGTGAACAGGTAAGATATGTGTCCTAACCCCTATCCACATTCACTCTAGCTGGATTCTCCAATATGATATCTCCCTCTTATAACTAAGGATCCCGTGTCAAAAGACCCCGTTGTCAGAAGATCCCACTGTCAAAGGATTCCGTTTACGAGAGATCCCGCTGTCCAAGGATCCGTTACGAGAGATCCCGCTGTCCAAGGATTCCGTTTACGAGAGATCCCGCTGTCCAAAGATCCCGTTACGAGCCCCCAATAATGTCGTGTCCTCCTTTAAAGTGTCGTCCCTGGAGTGAGGAGAGTCAACACCCACATTATAATATTTTTCTTTCCTATCAATATCCTGGAGAATCCACCAGCTTCCGTCCAACACACTCCATCAGCCGATGGACACCTTTTCCTATCACTCTCTCACTGTCGTACTATGCCCCCTCTCATACTTCCCCAACGCAACATACTCAACAACTCTTGCTTCTAAAAATTAATAAAGATTAATTTATTAAAAGAAAAGTGTAACGTATATGAGACGTGTATGCGAAGAAAATGTGTGTCGTGTTATATAAAGTGTGTAGACTCTGACTCTCAGACAGCAACCCAGTCAGCTGATCCCAGCAAAGATAGACCACAGCACGGTACGTCAGAACATGTACTTCTCACCCGTTGCCGAAACCATCTTGCCGGATACTGCTTTGCCTCTGTAGACCTCTGGTAATCCAATTTCATGAACATCCGAAATAGACACCGGTGGTATTAACAGTTAATCATGGACCGGTTGCACTCTACACAATGTCCGTTCCTAACGTTCCTTAACAAACTGCACAAGTCCTTTGTAGTGTGTACACCGTCATTAATGTTAATTGTTAATGTGATTGATCCTCACTCGTGTCTATCTAGCCTCACGTATAATGTCTTGTGTTCTATTACACGAGATTATATAACACTAGGTAACTATTAGACTGTTCTCATTTAGTTACTACTATCTGATGCTGTGTGGTGCATCAGTACGCATCACTCTCTTTGGTGAATCAACTTCCTTCTAGCTTTAGTTACGTTCTGTATGCAACTTTATTGATTGTTGAACTGGTGTTCTTCCGAATGGGATTGGATTTTTTCCCAAAAACTTGTTGAGTTTCCTTGGATCTGGTAGGGAACCTAGGATAGAAACAACACATCTGGTGATAGTACTAGTTACTGATCCTTTCGGCTGAGTGTAAGCCTATCACCTTGCTTAATGATCTTTAGCTAACTAGACTTAGTCATAGAGCAGATTAGCTACCCACCTAGAGCCAAATCAGGCTATGACAAAGAAAAAATCAGCAACCAGAATGCGGAACCCCGCCCACCAGGGACACCTACGGGAAGATCCCAATTATCCCTCATTACTCAATTCTCAACTAGTAAAGCTTATCAACACTTCACTAATCTATTTTAGCTAACAGAGCCAAGTATCACTTCACTACTCTAGCTAGTTTCCACTAACAGTGCTAATCATCACACTATAGTTTAACAAGGCTACTGCCTAAAGTAATTATAACGAATATATTATAATAGGTTATACCTTAAATGGCACTACTGCAGTCCTATCAATCATATCTACATCTGCCATTATAGGCACGTGCAAAATTAAGTCACTAATTAACACACGGTAGATATTATTTCCACTAAGCACTGCAGTGCCCTGGCACTCTGACTAGAGCATTTTTCAAGTCCCCCCTAGTTGATCCCAACTCGGGTTTATATGGCAAACTACCAAAGTTGGCCACGTGACGTTATCCTTTATGCCCCCACACAGGTGGCACATTGGCAGATCATCCCCTGTCAGGGATCCATCCTCCCTCGGGCTCCCTCCATGTTAGATTTGTCATCACTGGTTCTGACATCCAAAACAATCTAGAGAGCTACTGTCGAGTTCCAACAAAGAGTTTCGATACCAAGCTGCCAATCATGGTTTTCCAAACAAGCTTACATTGTGCACGTGACGTTGTTCATGTCCGGCAGGTGTTCCACTGTTTTCAATAACACCCTCAACTTTCTGTCATGTGCTGACAGTCAAAACCTCCATTCCGTCTGATGTCCGGAACCATAGATGACAAACGGAACCATTCCATATCCTGAGCGGCCAATTATATGTGATTTTAACTGTTATGAACTGCCAACGCGTTTTATCCCTTCCTTCTCACTCACCGCCAAATGTGTATATGGGCTGACACGATGTAACCTGTGCAGCTGTGTTTACTCTGTTAGTACGACTGTTGTGGCCTAGAAAATATACGCCACGCAAACGTCGGTATTATTAGCTGGTTAACTCATGGCGCTCGTGACAAGAGCCAAGTATCACTTCCCTACTCTAGCTAGTTTTCCACTAACAGTGCTAATCATCACACTCTAGTTTTAACAAGGCTACAGCCTATATTAATTAGAACTAATTATAATAGGTTCTACCTTATGCAAACTATCCTCATTCCGGGATGGCTACTACACTTTGCCATAACGACACATGCTAGTTAACATTAAATTCATCTAACACTGTAGAGCTCTCCCACAAACACGTCCATCATAATCCACGGTTTTGGTCAACACTGTTTCTCCCAATCATGGTTTATGGCGAAACCTAAAATAGGTCACGTGACATGGTTGATGTCCTGCAGGTGTTATTTGGGCATATCATCCATTGTCAAGAATCTATTTTCCCTGGCTTAGTCACTGTCAAAGTTGTCATCGCTTGTTTTGACTCCCCCAACAAACTAACGAGTTACTGTATGATCCCAACAACAGTTGTCAATAGCAATCTGCCAATCTGCGTGATGTCCGGAAACTATATGACAGATGGACTGTTTTCTTCCGAGCTGAGTACTTCCGCTCTCAATCCAACCTGTTTATAAACTGTCAAGACGATGTATGATTCAGCTCACCCACTTCCGAATGTTCCCATTCTGTCCACCAGATGTAAACACGTGCCGCTACTAATATTGTCCTGGGATTTTGACATCCGATTTGTTTTTTTTCTGTTAGTAAAATAGTTGTCGCTGGCAGATAGTCCGTTTTATCAGAAAGCCTCCATAATAATCAACTGGTTAAACGCAAGGTTTTATTTTGTGACACACGGTACCGACAATTATTCACGTTAAATTTTTCTACTACCGCCAAATTTGTCTAAAGTTACAAACTTTACCTTAACCTCATTTGTAATTTTTTTAAAAATATAAAATTGCCGAATGAAAGACGTATAACTGACAGCGTGAATGTATTAAATGAAGGAATGATGTACATTGCGTGCAAATCGTACGCGCCACTGTGTAATTATATATTGTGCGCGTCGTGTGTAAAATGTAACATTTGTCACAAAATGTTTATACATGTTTAGATAGATTATAAGGGAAATAATAGAATCAATCTGAGAATCACTGCTCGAAAGTCCAAATCATGAATTACACATATCATGTGAATCATGACAATGGAAATTCTAGCTCGTGACACCCAGAGAAATCCTAACACCATAAATAGCAACACACACATAAAGTATCTCATACACTACAGACATCAGTGCAAATACACATTGTTTACACTTTATAAAAACAGTTAATGTACATGCACTTTTATAAAGCATCAATGGGAGATTAGCATACACTAACAGTATAACAGGGACATAAGCAATTGGTGGATGAAAACAAAGTATATTTATATTATACACTGCCAACATACGAAAGTGTATACAGGTACACATTAAGCGGCAATGGCTTGCATACATTCTTAAAAGGGCCAAGGCAATCTGCCTAGATAAAACTCTGTAATGGGAGGCCATTGTTCATGGCATCATATTTGGATGTCTGAGAAGGACGCATTTGAGAACGCAAGTTCAAAATCTTAGTCGTCAGGTAACTTCGGTCTGGATAGCCTTAATTTAAGAATAGAAGGAGGATTAGACTCTGGAGCAACCACCCGAGATAGTAGTACTGAATGTACATTAGTTGCTAGTGTGGCAATGGATATAACAGAGTTACCATCTACTATATTACTACCCTAACCACATACTTATTCCCGTGGTCCATTGACAGAATTAGTTCCAACTAACTACGAAATACCAAACCCATAGGAGAGGGGATGGTCGACCATGTCAAGGTATCACTTGAGTAGACAAGAGACATAATATAGATAGAGAATAGACATAGGAACAGGGGATGATAGGGGAGAGAATAGAAGAGACTCGAACAGTCTAGAAAGACGAGTCAGATGCCAAACGGTACATTAACTACGCAGTACGCCCAGCCACAACCCGGCATAAGCGTGAAAGGTGAAATCCCACGAGATGCATGGAGGGGCGAGCACACCGTGTCCACCTCACGAGAGAAGAGAGGTCAGACGGCAACTGGACATTGACGGAAGAGGGTGTAGCTTCTAGAGGGAGACACATGGATAGACATTACTTAGATCCTTAAGATATTAGCGATAGACATAGTTAAGATGTTGTGTATAGATACTTGTATGCTTTGTGTGATGAAAATGTATGTAATATTGTAAATAACGTGCGAGAAGATTATTCGCCAAATGACAGACACTGTAATAAAATAGTAACGACGATAATTGAACTCAGAGTTCTGTCTTATTTATGCTCGCACGGTTCTACCTGCCTGAACCCGAGCTTTCTACCCCTGTTTACGACACGTTGACAGTTACCCATTCCTCTGGAATACACAAGATTAGGCCGAGAGAGGGAACATGTCGTTTGGGCACATGTTTCTCTGAAGCTCTGTCCAGGCATTGTGATGGAATATTGGCCACATTCCAACTCACATACTTTGGTCTGTCAAGACTGCAAGGTGCCACTCACTTGTCCGACATTGGAATGCATCTGTGTAAGATTTACTTGCTCTAGACAGATTCCATCCAAGTTAACAGGGCTCTGTCTACACATTTTTTGTTTCCGCTCGCTCGCTTTGACCTCAGGCGTAGTCCATACATACTACTTCTTGTAGCACTGGACTGAATTTTGCATGTGGATTAGCTTTTATTACTACCAGTGTCCATCGCTATCAGACGAACCCACTCTGACTTCAGAGGTACTTGTAATTTACGTCCCCAAGTGAAGGAAGAGAATTCCACATTTTAGTCCAATTGTCCGGTGTAGGGGTTGAACCCCTACCTCGGCATCAGCAAATCGAATGTTTAAGAACGCGTGTTCTTATCCATTCGGCCATGATGACCTCTACTCGTAGTTCTATAACTGCTGCTAACAAATCTGATGGCCTCAGCATAGGTTATGTCTAAATCAGGCTGAGGTGGTCGTCCACCTTCCTTTACCAGTTGTCAGACTATTCGCTTCCACGTGTTAGGAGGCAAAACAGCCAGTGCCTGGGAATTCATAGGAAAGGCCAGTGAACAATGTTTAGTAAAGGAGAGCTTGGTATATGACACCACAACCTCAAGTCTGAGAATGGAAGTGACGGCGGTTACTGTGGCTTGCCACTGGTTGGAGAACAAACTGTATACGCATGTTGTGATTATGACTGATTCACACAGCATGCTGACAAAGGTGAAGACTGGCATACTTCGTGCTGAATGGTATGCATCAATTCAGGTGTCGCGGGTTGTGAGCATTCGCTGGATCTTTTCTCCAGGACACTCTGGTGTGGTTGGAAATAAACAGGCAGACAGATTGGCTGGTGCTGCATCACTGAAGGGTGATTTGATGCATGATAAGGCAGATGTGGTCAATGCCCTCTGGGAGCGCGTGAATAATGCAGAAGAACAGATAGACTATCATGGTCTAGAGAGAATGCGGTAGCAGGGGGTGGTCAGAGGATCTTGTAGACAGTCGTCACTCAGAGGTAAAGCAAGACGGGCATATAATCAGATTGTAACGGGTACCGTTAGTATTGTAACTATACGCTGGCTGGTGAAAATGATGAATGAGTACTTATGGGAATGTCCCGAGGGCAATGATGTCGATTCTTGACTCAACTCATTTCTATGCATAGTGCAGTCAGACAGGATCCTTTGTATTATGTGGCTTTTAGATTCATGACGTGAGTGTTTCTGGCAAATTTGTTAGTTCTGCGATGCCTCCATGTTTGTTTCTGGCAGATTTGCTAGTGAGTCTCTCAGTAGAAGACACTAGGCGGTGGTTTGATGAGTCTGCCATGCAAGGGGTCACGGTGTGGGTTTAACAACTATCATCACTGTCGTGGAAGTCGGGTTCAGTTCGAAATGTGTGTGTTAGCAATAGGCAGTCAGACGGACTGATAGACAGACAAACAGGGGGAAAAAATAAAGAAAGTAGATAGAGGGTGCGAAAGACTGAAAGAAAGAAAGAAGATAGGGTGAGAGAGTGAAAGAAAGAATTAAAGAAGAAATTAGATAGAGCGAAAGAAAGAACGAAAGAAAGGAAGTAGACAGGTAGAGAGAGTGAAAGAAAGAAAGAAAGAAAGAAAGAAAGAAAGAAAGAAAGAAGTCAAACAGTGAAACCTGAGTAGTATGGCTTCTGAAACAATGTCTATGCAGTGTTCAGTGTTTAATTTTGAGATTATATATTCATAATGTTTCCATATCCTGCTGTCGGGCCTACTTTGAGCCTCAATCAGTGTTTGTGCTTTAGTGTATTATTGTCGTGGAGAATTTATCTCCCATTAAGGGTAAGATGAGTTACCGAATATCTTGTGTAGGGACATCTCTGAAAATCTGGCTATGCAATGTCCAGTGTTGCCAAACTCCGTGAAGGCGTGGATGCCAGAGAAGACAGAAGGTGGCAGATTAATTGGAGGCGAGATTGGCCAAATGGATAAGAGTGCTCGAGAAAACTTTTAAAAAAATTATTTTCTCAACACATTTAAATGTCACTTTTATACTTATCCTTCAATCAGATCAGAGGCCAAGACTACAGCTGTCATTTTCCAAGATATATAACAGCTTGAAACAGTTTGTGGGTTTCCAGAAAGTAGAGTTTATCAAAATCCTTACAAGGCACAAAGAGAAAAGCCATTGCAAGTAGGTCACTAAAGAAAGGATCTTTTAAGATGTCAGGAGGTGTAATGGGTATATGGTGCTAGCCCCACAATTTACAGACCAATCAGCACTCGAGGGGTGATGTGGTCAATATCACGTGGTACTTCCCAAGACATTTCCTGCTGCCTGTTTTAGGATGGTTGACTTTGGAGCGCAGGTCATTTAAAATAATACACTTATGTGTATTCAAATACATGATCACCATGCCAGCAGCAAGCATGCTAGTCACTTCACTGCCATGGCTACCAACCACCATTACAAACACCTTATTTTATTGTAAGAGAACAGCTATAATAGAAACCTGATCAAATACAAGTTTGCCAAGAGGCATCTGTTACAACGGCCTTGCTAGTCACAACTCCAAGAGAACAGTGTTTTAAAAATCCGAACAGGTGAAACCTAAATATCCAAAGAATACTATCCTGCAACAAATCAGTAACACTGCAAGTTATGTTGTCTGTCATTACCACTTCAAAGAAGAAAGTCCTCTTACTATTATCTCCACCCCTGTAAGTGAATCAAGACATTTTAGTCAGACTTTGGTCACAAAACCACTCATCGTTAGCATAATCAACAGCGAACAAAAGAAGAAGAACAAGTATAATCAACAAACTGTATTTGTTTACTTTGCAAATATCAATAATTGTACTATTATTCACAATGGTGTACAACATTCATGTCTGTTACAAAGAATAACAATTTCTAGTTTATTACACAAGAGCACATAATTTGGGATATTCCATCACCAGTTAAACAAAGTTAGCTAAACAAATTAACCCAGTGAATTGTGAAATATGATAAACTAAACTATGATTTTACACCAGAAAAGAACACAAATACAAAGCAAACAAATGTTACACTTATTCATGAAACCCCTGGACAGCTCAGTCTGCATCATTGTTTCCCTGTCAGACTGTAGCTGTAACAGTTGCCAAAGTGCATGTGATAGACTATTGTGCCAATATTATTTTGTGTGGGTTTTAATCATTTGCGAAATTCATCATTATTTGTAAATGTACAGGCTGAAATGATGGGCACACCTACACAACTGTATAAACATGACCAACTGGCAACTTGCCGTCTTGACAGATGATAGTTTGTAAAATGGAGTTCTCTCTCCATAACACTAAGCTTGGGCTAATTTAGAGACCATGTGTTGCCCATACTGCATGATCCCTCTCTCGGCCTGCCTAGTTTACTCCAGAGCAAAGGTAATATCAATATGTTTGGAACAAGACAAGTTGCAGAAGCTGCCATATCAGTAAAGCAATGCTCTAAGTGCTTCCATCCTAGACCAGTTGCAGACCAAGGCATAGGGCCTGGCCTGCCCTGCCATGACATGTAGTCTTTAGGTTGCATTTCCTTGCACAAGGGTAAGGCTTGTACCCTCCCAATTGCGCTCCTCCGCCCAAAGCCTTTGGCACAATATGGGGTGTCGGGTTTGGTGAGTGCCGCCCAACATTCGCCGCTAACAGAAAGCAGGTAGTACCATCTACTGTTATACGGTAACTCAGTCATATCTGACTAAGGCCTGACATAAGGTATATACATAGTATGTCATATATACACTATACAGAAATGGTTTCAGTCAATCATGTGCCATGCCGGAAAGCATGGGTGGTCATGACTCGCCATTTCACTCGATCACCAGAGTCGTGGATCAGCTCAGTGTTCCTGTCTCGACCATGCCATGTGGCCAAGCCTTCCAGGTATTTACTTCTCGGTCTTCCCCTTGGTCTGTTCCCTTTGACCTTGCCAGTTGTCACTAAGTTCTCCAATCCATTTCTTCTCATAATGTCAAAAAAATGTTGACTGTCTACGTCTAATTTCTCTAATCAATTTACGATTTTCATTGGTCTCCTATAGTACTTGGTCATTGGTTTTTCTGTCTGTCCATGGTACTCTTTGCATTTTCCTCAGACACCACATTTCTGCAGCCATCAGATGCTTTTCAACTTGACTACTCATTGTCCAAGTTTCACATCCATACAAAAGAACAGAAATGGTTTACATTGTCAAAAATGTTCCTGTCAAGATTACTGTGACAGCTTGTTCACTGTGATGCGCCATCATTAGAGACTAATGAGTGTTGAGTAAAGAGGAACACAACAACTATAAACATCACATCCGTGAAAGTAAAATCAATGACTACCTCTCACACCATGAGGTGTACTGGGTATATGGTGCTAGCCCCATATTTTTAGACCAATTGACATTCGATGGGTGATATGTTGATTTGTTAAAGCACACAGTTATAATTTTGGTGTATTCTAGAGCTTAAGTTTGAATTAAACAGAAATCAAAATTAATATATTTCTAAAGTTTAAACACAGAAGAAACAAACAATATGTTGTCCAATTTACTTGTAATATCCATTATAAAATAATATTGAAATAAACAATATTATTGCAATATCCATTGATGCCACTATGCTTTAGTTTAAGATCAATAGTATCCAGTAGTTTGACTAGTTCAAATCAATCTTTTAATATTAAGGGGTTGAATTATTGTCACACTGGTTTAGCAGTTTCTGCAAGCCATTTCACCATCCTGTGTTAGACAGAAATGAGCATAGATTAAATCGGTCTCAATGGTTGCCCAGGCCTGTGTAATTTAGGAAGGCCATAAAGTTGGGGGTTTATGAGCCTGTGGAATGACTAACTGTGCAGTCGCCTCACTGATGAATTTACTATCTAAAAGTAACTAAATCTCCTTCCTCACTTTTGCATCCAATTCCTCAGGGTTGCTGGCTTTAGAATCTAAGTAAAATTTTTTTGGATGCAATAAAATGTCTTCTATTTTGTTGGAAGCAGCAAAGATGTGATTCATGAGATGGTTGTTGCAAATGGCTTGGAGTGCCTTAAAATAAGTCGCTTAAAAGTCGACTGGGTCGACTTCATTGCACCAGGTTTATCCCATATGCTCAGTCTCTTTCTGCAGCATGAAAAGCATAGCACAAACTCCTTAGCTCCAGCAATGACCCCCAGGAGTCTCTAAAAAATTCACCCGTGAACCAAAGGACGTGGCCTGGAATCAAACCCACAACCTTCGGAGCCCGAGTGAGATGGCTTGGCCACCTCGCCTGCTTGGATTGCCAGAGTATCTTAACAATGATTGCCTGGAAGTTTTAGTTTAGTTTAGTCGCTGGAACAACATCACGGCACACGGGTGTAACCCATAAGTGCTCTGTTCTACTCCTAACTCAAGCCTGAGTCCGAAGAAACTCAGCTCAGTGCAGGAACTCCGTAGCACCGGTGAGGATTCTGAAATACTGTGGGTAGATTTTTAACTTGAAATTTTGCTCAGGCAGCGCCGTTAGGCCATTCTTTTTTAGATTTCCAGCTGCCAAGGGATTTTTTACGTATGCAATAATACACACGGGCAACCGACATCACTACCCAGAGACCAGGGGAAATTTTTTTACTAGAAGTCCACATGAAAAGATCTTGGCCCTCGTCGGGGCGTGAACCCGGGACCTCCAACACTCGAGGCGGACACCATACCTCGAAACCATTCAGCCCCCTGATGATTGCCTGGAAGAGGCTAATGAAAATAGAACATTATATACAACTATCAGAAAGAGACAATGGCATTCTTTAATATTGTGACGAGATGAGAAGCAGTGGGAAAGCATTGTGACAACTAGAAAGATCAGTGGGAACAGAGACATAAGGCTGACCGAGAAAGATGATGCTAGATGGATTGTACTGTGACATTCAGAAATATTATCAGCAGAGTTGAATCCTGAACAGGAGATACATGAACACCTATGGTAGTTGGCAGGGCACATGATGATGATGATGCAATCTCATATGTTTATTTTTTCATATTGCCAGTCTGAGTAAAAGAAGCACCACAAATATCATACTTGTAAGGTTTATCTCCTGTGTGTGTTTTCTTTTGGTCCTTCAGACTACCAGCTTGAGTAAACGAAGCATCACAAACTCACTTGTAAGGTTTCTCTCCTTATGTGTTCTCTTATGTTTCTTCAGATTGCCAGCTTGAGTAAAAGAGTACCACAAACATCACATTTGTAAGGTTTCTCTCCTGTATGTGTTCTCTTATGTGCCTTCAACCTACCACTCGAGTAAAATGAGCACCACAAACTCACATTTGTAAGGTTTCGCTCTTGTATGTGTTCTCTTATGTGCCTTCAGACTACCCAGCTCGAGTAAAATGAAGCACCACAAACTAGCACATTTGTAAGGTTTCTCTCCTTTCTGTGTTCCTTTATGTCTCTTCGAGACGAACCAGCTTCAGGTAAAAGTAAGCACCACAAACCATCACATTTGTACAGGTTTCTCTCCTGTATGTGTTTCCTTTATGTGTCTTCAGACTACCAGCTTGAGTAAAAGGAGCACCACAAACATCACATGTGTAAGGTTTCTCTCCTGTATGTGTTCTCTTATGTGTCTTCAGACTACCAGCTTCAGTAAAAGGAGCACCACAAACATCACATTTGTAAGGTTTCTCTCCTGTATGTGTTCTCTTATGTGTCTTCAGACTGCCAGCTTGCAGTAAAAGGAGCACCACAAACATCACATTTGTAAGGTTTCTCTCCTGTATGTGTTCTCTTATGTGTATTCAGACTACCAGCTTGAGTAAAAGAAGCACCACAAATATCACATTTGTAAGGTTTCTCTCCTGTATGTGTTCTCTTATGTGCTCTTCAGACTGCCAGCGTCGAGTAAAATGAAGCACCACAAACATCACATTTGTAAGGTTTCTCTCCTGTATGTGTTCTCTTATGTGTCTTCAGATAACCAGATTGAGTAAAATGAGATCCACAAACATCACATTTGTAAGGTTTCTCTCCTGTATGTGTTCTCTTATGGCCCTTCAGATGGCCAGGTTGATTAAAAGAAGTACCACAAACATCACATTTGTAAGGTTTCTCTCCTGTATGTGTTCTCTTATGTGTCTTCAGATAACCAGATTGAGTAAAATGAGCACCACAAACATCACATTTGTATGGATTCTCTCCAGTATGTGTTCTCTTGTGGCATTTCAAACTGGCAGCGTGAGTAAAAGAAGCGCCACAGTCATCACACTTGTAAGGTTTCTTTTCTGTATGTATTCTCTTGTCATTCATGTTCTTTTGGCACTCTAGATGGTCATCTTGAATCAAAAGACCATCCCATTCATTACACTTGTTTGACATATCTTCACTATGTGTTCTCTTATATCTGTTTACACAAACATTTGGACTATAAACATCAGACAAGTCTCCTGTGTGGGTTATTTGTGAGCTATAACTGACATAATCAACAATGTCATCAAGAGACTTTGCAAAGCTCTGTGTATGTTTTTCTTGTGTTTCCTTATTTTGCTGCTGACAATTCTCAATAGCCAGAGATAGTTCATTGCTTGTATCAATCACAGAAGACACATTTTCTGACACTTGACAAACATTTTCATGTTTTACTGATGCCTTACAACTGTTCTCAACCATTATTAATTTTGAGTTGTGTGTTCTGTCATTTCTTGAATGATGCTACTCCCCAGCTATGTCTACCATTTTACTGAATCTGTGACTCCTGTCCTCACACAGAACATCCGATAGTTCTTGTTTCACAACCTTCATGTCTATGCTGTCATATGGCCACTTTTGTGGATGCTCTTGTATGGAGTGGTAAGGACTCCTTGGAGACCAAGAGTGTGTTTCTGAAACACACCAAAGTAAATAATTAATATCCTCATGAAAATACCAGGTATTGATTATGAACAGATGTAATTATGTAATCAAGCTGGTAAATTGCAGCTACAGATACTAAACTAAACGAAAGATGGAGAAGAAGAATGACTAAAAAATAGTCTTAAAAGTCGAGAGGATCAACTTCATGGCACCGGGTTTTATCCCATATGACTCTTGTCTCTTTTCACAGGGCACTCTGCTAAAAGCGTCGCACAAAGCATGAATACCATAGCTCCAGTGCCAACCCCTAGGAGTCTCCGAGAAAAATTCATTTGGGAACCGAAAGACGTAGAAAGGAATTGAACCCACAACCTTCGGAGGGTGAGGCAAACGGCTTGAACACTTCACCTCAGAAATCCCCAAATGATTAATGTGTTCATGTATGATCTACTCTGATGTATGATATAAGCTGATGTATGATCTAAGTGCAGGTATTATCTAGGCCAGAGGGGTCACCAAACTAAGGCTCGCAATCCGGATCCGGCCTGCGACTTAAGTTCATCAAGCCCGCTGATGGTACTTGAATTTGCTTGATAAAACGTATGGAACATGTGACGTTGGATACAATTTAAATTTAAATACCATGTTTAGAATACTAGGAGATCTTCACACGTGCGGAGACCTCCTGGCTAGCTATGTGCCTTAATTTACTATTTTCAATTTTCAATTATTGTATCTAGATTTTCTTGTTTATTGTAATGTTTGCTTATTTCGTGCCATCCCAAGTCCTTCCCTGGCTCGTGGTAGTTCTCTCCCTCTGCCTGCAATGTTAGTCACCGTCTCTCAAGAAGAAGAACATCAGTAACACAAAAACCTCTCCAGAAGATTACCACCTAAGTCAACAAGGGAAAGTCTCGATAGATATGCACGACAGGAGAAAGATGTCTGGAAGTCATGACCCAGATGGGCCCACCCTCTGAGAGCGTCAGGAAGGTAAAGGGGGCCGATACATTCGCTGAGGGGGCCAGCTTCTGATGATCAGAAGCCTCCTGTTGTGCTAGCTCCCCAGCAGAGTTTTTACCACTGGTGTATGATCTAAGCTGATGTATGATCTAGGTTTATGATGATATAAGCTGGTGTATGTTCTAAGCTGATCTATGATCTAATCTGATGTATGATCTAAGCTGATGTATGATCTAAGCTGGTGTATGATTTAAGTTCATGATGATATAAGCTGATGTATGATCTAAGCTGATGTATGTTCTAAGCTGATGTATGATCCAAGTTGATGTATGACCTAAGCTGGTGTATGATTTAAGCTGATCTATATTCTAAGCTGATGTATGATCTAGGTTCATGATGATCTAAGCTGATGTATGATCTAAGCTGGTGTACGATTTAAGCTGATATATATTCTAAGCTGATGTATGTTCTAAGCTAATGTATGATCTAAGCTGTTGTATATTCTAAGCTGATGTATATTCTAAGCTAATGTATGATCTAAGGCTGATGTATGATCTAAGCTGATGTATGATATAAATTGATGAATGATCTAGGCTGATGTATGATCAAGCCGATTGTAATGATCGAGAGTGTGACTAAAGCTCACTCTCATCAGGATTGATTGATTGATTGATTGATTTAGGAACATTCCCATAAGCGTGTCACAGGATAAATAAACTTGTTAGTTGCGACCTATGATAACCAAACCCGACATTATTTTGCTAACACAATTGACTCTTTGATGGTGAACAAACTGAGGAAAATACGTCGGTACAGATTTTCTGCACCTGGTCGACAGTGTGTATGAGATCAAAGGGAGTCACGTCGCGTTGTCTACACACAGTCGACAGTTTGATGACAGGATGTTGTTCGAGAGGTGTGTACTGGCGACATTTGTCTACAAAACGGGAGTTGGCCGTTGAAAGTAATGGACAGATGTCTGCTAGAGGTCAAAGGATTCTGGGATCTGGGGGAAAGGTCTCTGGCTTACAGACAACCAGGATATTTGTTGGATGAGACAAAGAACTCCCCAGATGAAAAGGAAACTTGACAGCTAATTGACTCTGGTTAGTCTAGAAACAGGAGGACAAAGCCAAATTCTGGACTGATTGGCGTCTGGACTTTCTGGTGACTCACTCCAGCACCCATATAAAACCCAGTGCGGTAAATAGGTGGACGGAGTCGAGAAAAACATTCTGAAGTGTTAGGATTTGGGATTATTCCGAGTTGTGTTATATTAGAGGGACTGGGCTGTCTAAGTAGTGATAGTTATCCGCGGACATAGATCCAATCGGGTTGCCTAGTTTCTCGAGTAACAACAGGAATAGACATATGGTAGGCAATTAATTATATCTAACTTAAGAGTATGATTAGGAATAGAGTACAGTACTGTGCGGTGATATAATGTACTATAGGTGCCGTGATATAATGCATTATGATTAGTTATAGAATGTTCTATAAGTGCGGTGCTAGAAAGTATCATAGGAGCGTCGGCACTGGTATCCTATTGTGTGGCTTCAACTAGCTTATGTGAGATCTCATTTTACTCAGGAAGTTGAGGACAATGTAGTGGAATAATAATTAGAGAGATTAAGGATGGTTGAGAGGGAGAAGAGGTATGTGTAATAGTAGGATCTTCCAGTAGGGCATCTGATGGGTTTCTACCCGTTCCTTTATTCTTTCCTGGTGTTGCCATGTCTCAGATCATATGATTGAGTTATTTGGCCGTATGACAGAGATCGGATCTCTGTTATAGATCTGAGTGCTGTTATTGGCCTACACTTACCTAATTCTGGCCAGGACTGAGTTGCCCTCACCATGATGTTATCTACTCTACAGGTTCCATTTACAGTTCCCCTTGAGTGTTCCACGTGAGTGTGAGATGATTTATTACGAAGAAGCAGTTCAAAGTTTTATACAATGATGGCTCATGGAAAGAAGACAGAGGTTGCTGAGAGGGTTTTACACGGGGCTCAGAACCTAGTTGTTCCGCAGAAACCTGGATTCTGCTGAGTAGAATTTTATGAACAGAAGTGTTGTGTTTAATGAGTGATAAGCTTCATCACCGAAGATTAATAACTCGCATACTAAGGACACATATATATAGATATACACATCTACCTAACAAACATTAATAGGTTGTGTCCTAAAAGAGGGGAAAATGTTATAATCAGAGACTAATAAACAGTAGATTTTCCCCAAGTGACATTTCAGTTAATTGGAAGACTATCAGTTCAAACAAAGATTAGGAAACAGAGTAACTTCACCGTGTGATAGAGTGAAGACCAAGATCAACAATGTCTATCGGATTATCAGCATCCTGTTTGTTCGAGTGATTGGAGAAAGTCGTCATCTTCTACGTGAGGTTCACTGTCCGGAGAAAATGGTGCTGTTGTGTGCTAAGCACTATGATGTTACAGACTTTGCTTCTAAATCACTGGTCTAACATTAGAATACACGTCAACATTCTACACCTTATACACACATACACACTTCTCCTAGGCTGGCTGAGAGGCTAGAACGCCGGACTCTCATTCGGGAGACCCGGGTTCGATCCCTCGGTAAGGTGTGGGATTTTTTTCTGTCGGGGGCAAAAAGAAAATCCTAACCTGCACAGTTCGCGGCGACTGCACTAGCCAGGCGGCCTTTATTCCTCAGGCTCAAAGACCCCTCTGCCATACACCGCAAGGTACTATACTGGCAGTAAATGACAGTTTAATAAATTTCTTGTTTTTTTATTTGTTGAGGCTAGAGTTGTCAAGTATGTTATGTTGGGGAAGAATGAGAGGGGGCATGATCCAGGAGTGAGCAAGAGTGAGAAGAAGGTGTCTTCAGATTGAAGGAGTGTGTGGATGGAGTCTGCTGGATATCTCCAGGATAGAGATTTTGGATTAAAAAATAATGTGGGTGTTGATTCCCTTCACTCCAGGGACGACACTAAAGTGGTAAAGAAGAACAAGTAACTAATACGACATTCATTCTTTACACACACGACGAAGCGCTCCATCCCCTTCCTCAGCAGCCAGCGAAGAGTTCCAACACTAATAGTTCCAGTAGCAATCTGATTATATGTCCGTCTCGCCTTTCATCTGAGCGTCAATGATGATCCTAAAGCCGCTAAGCTTTGAATGATCCTTGAATGGTTTTGGGAGAGGGATGAGATAGCTATGCAACCAATCCTGCGGTACTGATGCTGTCCTAACGCTCTGATTAAAGCAGCCGACCATTTCCTTCAGGTCTACATCGCTCAAAGCCTTCATGTGGCCATACCTGACACCATCAAGCCCTGGTGCCGTGTCTTTTGCCTTTTTCAAAATATGTTTAACATCTTCAACCCGTATGATGTCTTAATAAGGCATATTCTCCATTGTGTCAGATAATTCCACTCTAACTGCGTCCCTGGTATCCGCATCATTATGATTGGTATGCTCTAAAAATCTCTGGAGAAACGCCTCCCCTTTCTCATTGTCTGTTGTCACGCGTACACCATCCTCTTTATAAATTGTTCCCACTGTCATAGGCCGATCTTTTCTTTGCATTTGTCTGTGCAGTTTCCAGAATTTATGCAGTGTTTTATCACCTCCAATCTCCTTCATAAAACATTCCCATTTTACTTTCTTGACCTCTGCACCACATCACTTGAAAACCTCCACCTTGTCTTTCTTGTCATTTTCCGCTATGTCCACTTCCTCTCGTGAGCTTCATGGTGTCTGTCGCAATTTCCTTAGCTGCTTCACTGCAGCTCTCTTTGCTTTCCACGCATTGTCTACTTCGGGGGTCCACCATGGGGGCTGCAAAAAAGGAGTTTTAACAGTCCTGTTGCATGCCCCATGTCTGAGGCGTCCAAGAAGGCTGTCGATCCACTCATACCGGAAGGTCTTGCGCGCTCTCCCAGCCTTAACTTTCCTGGACTTAGAGATCAGGACTGAGCATGTCATGTGATCACTCCCATGGCCATTCAAAACAGTCCACTTTACATCAAGGACTGATGACTGGGAGAAAAGTGCCAGATCAACAGCAGTATCTGCATCGCCAGGCCTCATTGCCATTCTAGTCGGCCTACCATCATTTATGCAGACCACATCGGAATCCACCATGGCATCCACAAGTGCAATTCCTTGTCGGTTTTCTCCACTACTGTCCCAATCTCTGTTCCTCGCATTGAAGTCTCCACATATGAGTAGCCTATCACCTGGTAAGTAAGTCCTCTAATTCCTTAAGCCAGTGCCATTGTTCCTTTCTGACAAAACAGTCCACTGTGGCATATACATTTATGATGTTCCAACTTAAGCCACCAATCTCCATTTGTATACCCTGGACCTCTCTTGCACTGTGATTCCACTGGCTCAAGTCAAGTGCCACGTGCTGTACTCCTTTCTTCACCAGCAGACCGTGCCCATGTCTCTTCTGCCCAGTGGGAGTAGTATATGGCGTGCACTTGCCACATGATTGGAGGGTAAACTGGTAGGGTAATTTGGTTTTATGAAGGAAATACGGGGAAAATGTCGACTCGGTGAAATTTTTTTTTTTCGGCGTGCCTCGTGGGAACGAAATTTTTGGCGCTGCCTGGTGGGTGTGATTGACGGGTGTCTGTAAAAGTAATTAAGGTAAAATGTTCTGGAAAGCGAGGTTGTGAGATGAGTGGTAGTACTTAAAGAGAGGGCACGGATGAGGGAGGGGTATATGGTGGTGGAAATTTTAGGGGGAACGTACGTATAGTGCAATGGTGGTGGGTAGAGTGAAGAACAATCAATAGTAGTGATAATACTACTATGAATAGTAGCGACAAACACAAAGACAACCAAGTACATACTTGATAAAGGGTGGTATATTCACTACCATCATTACAAAGGAAAGCGTATAAAGTTATAATAGGTGTCATTTGATGGGTCGTTCTAGTCATGGGTTGGATATATGGTGGTGGCGTAGACTTAATGTGTCTGTGTAGTGATACACAAGGGTGTAATGGGTATAGGGTGGTTACGTGTATGACTGTATCTGTGTAGTGATGAACAAGGGTGTGATGGATCGTGGTTATACTCGATGAAGTAAGAGCTGGTTACTATCATCTGAACAGTGTGATAGTAGTAGGTAAAGGGTGGTATATTCACCGATTACAAAGGAAAGCGTATAAAGTTATAATGGGTGTGGTGGTAAGGGGTGGTTATTAGTGATCAAGTAGAAGTGATATAGGGGGGTGGTCATAAATATAATAAGAGGTGTTTGCAATTACACACTGGTCAACCAGTAGTCAAGTGGTCAAGTAAGGGTCAAGTAGTCAAATAAGGAAATTTTAGGGAAAAGTGATTGTAATGAGATGGTGATGATTAATGGTCCAGAATTACTCGGTAAAGTTATATAGAAACTCATCGTTTTTCTAATTTAGGATTAGGTAGCATATAGCCCAAACAACTACTCATTAGAGCTACCCACAACTTGCCGTCTGGTGCGTCTGCGCTGCCTTGAGTCAGATTGAACAAAGACACGGCAATTACGGCATATATAACCACCATTTGACACAGAAATACAATCTCTGGCCTCGGTACACGTTGTCCAAAGAATGACCAGATCGATGTTCTTTCCCCCTCTGTCAGTTGTGGGCGCACCCCCATAGTTTCCACCCTGTCTTCACTCACACCACTAGTCTCCATAACTAGCTAGTTGCGTGTCAGCTATCCAACTATTGAATGAAGGGGGATAACCAAACCACTTCACTAAATACTCTTTCCCACCACCTCGCCTGGGTCTTTCTTGTAAGATTGTTTCGATACGATACACTTGCTTGTCTCCAACTAGTTGTATTTCTTCTCTGTAGAACGAACCCTGTAGTTCCTGTCCCGAGTCATCTTTTACCACATAGGTCACTGGACTGGTCTGGTTTATGCGACTGATGGTAAACAGTTCTTCTGTCCACGAGGGCATATACCCTTTTTTAAAAGGTTGTTTGGGTTCAGCCAGTCTGACTCGATCTCCAGGTGTAAAATACACTTTTTTCGATACGTATGTCGGCTTATACAAGTTATCCCACACCTCTTCTTGATTACTATAGTTGACTTGTACAGGGGCCATGCGAATACTTCTGTGATACGAACCATTGTAGTTCTGGATCAATTTATCTATCACATCGACGTAGCGGAGTGTATTGGTCTTGGTGAAATAACGCCACATTTTTTCTTTCAGGGTTCGATTGAATCTTTCCACTATCGCTGCCTTCACATCTTCATTCTCGGTGGTAAAGAAGTGCACACCTCGATCTTTCAGAAATTTTAAGAAGGTCCGATTAATGAATTCCGAACCTTTATCGCTCTGAAAATTTATCGGTTGGTTATCACCAAAGATTTTACTCATAGCCACCACCAGCGCTTTCCCCGTTTTCTTCTGGATCGGGATAGCCCAAGCATATTTACTAAACACATCGATACAAGTCACTAGGTACGACATCCCATCGTTGTATCTTTGTAATAGTCTCATATCTATCAAGTCGGCTTGAAATTGTTGATTTATACCACCGGTTATGGTCTGGCGTCTCTGAAATCGACGACGGATCGGTTTATGTAACGTGTAGGTATCCTGATGACGTAACCATTTATCTATTTTCTTCAGGTTAGTATTTCTTTTTAAGGCGGCTGCTCCACCATAGGCTCCCGGTTTCTTAGGGTCATAGTAATATTTTCTTAATTGGGCGGCCATTTTTGCCACTTGGGGGTAGGTATCCTAGTCTTCTTCTTACTTCGCCTGAGTTTGTAATGTGGTGTGGTCTCGACTGTTTGGGTTCGACTACTTGAGCCGGTTGAATAGGTTGAAGAGGTGCTGGTTGAAGAGGTGTCTCGGCTACTGGTGTCGGTACACTGGTGACTTCAGGTTTTTGTTCCTTGATATCTACTAGTCCCAGAGGCTTGTGTCTGTACTGTTCGAGTCGATTCAGATACCTCTGTAGTGTTTGCTGATACGCTCTGGCCTTGTCACGGGGTGGTAGATCTTCTGTTTCCAGGACTTGTTGCATCTGACGATCCAAATCCTGTAGACTGTCATTTAGTGTGTCGGGTGGTACATAGGGTTTTTCTAGTAATCGGGGATCGATCAAGATCATCTTCTTGGCCATTACAATCCCACCACGCTTTTCAACACATTTAGTATGGGGCCTAGTAAGGCGCCTATGAAACCACCTTGTTGTAGAATCTCTTTCCTTTTCTTGAGCGATAATTTCTTATGAGTGAGTGCTCTCAGACTGTCTTTGTGTCGTTGCAGGCGCTTCTTCTGAGCTGGTGTCAGGGGAACATTACCTTTTAAAACGTTGTGACAGCACTCGCAAATTGATTGGACGAGATCCGGGGAAGCTGATTTCATTACTGCCTTCACAGTGGCTGGGTTGGTCTGACCCAAGAAACGTAACATACCCTCGTTCCGTTTAAGTCGGTTAGACATGTTATTTGGGGACGTAGACGACGTGCTGCTGGTCGGGAAATATATGACTTCGTAAGCGGAGCTGATCCGGTGTTTCCTGTCGCAGGTCAAATAACAAATACCCGTGTGGAGCCGATGTCGCGTCTTTAAAACTCTCTTGGACATATGACACACGACCTGGATACATCTGTTTGGCGAGATTGGTAATCTGAGACCCGTCTCGAGGATTCTTAAACACCACTAGGTAATGCGAATTCAGACTGATAGTTCTTTGTTCTTTATTCTTACCAAATAGGTTCTGTACTATATACATAACACTGAGGTTGCGATGATTACTGCCTTTAGTAAATAATTTAGTCACTCTGTCATCTGTCTCAGACATTAGATCATCTATGACTACTAACCGACGTCTATCACCTGTCCATTTTTCCACATCTGGCAGACCTTCATTAAATTGAACACCCTTCATAGTTTCGTAGATGGGTTGCCATTCCCCATAGCACCATATAATTTCCTCTGGAAGGGGGTCTACCATGGCTGGTAGATGGGCCAAGAACTGTTGGACAAAGACGGTTTTACCACTCCCTGTTGGGCCCGCAATCAAAGCCGTAAAAGGATGTTTCCACCTAGGATCCATGAGTATTAATAAACAGCTATCTACTCGCCTTGTTGTTTATAAACGTATCGGGGTGATAATATTAGACCATTTGACCACCAACTGCACGCCAGTGGGTCTCTGGTAGCTATTGGTATAATAATGATGGAACCAATGGTCGACTTGACACAAGTTCACACCGAGGTGGTGAGTATGGCATTGACTATTATTAGTTCATACATGCCCACAAAGACCAATAACTCGAGGTTGTGTCGCTTAGTACGTCAGATAGCCAACCAACATGATGTGTTATTCACGAGACTAGAAGTCTGTATCAAGCCCGAATACGTTTTCCCGGTCTTTGTTTCAATTGCTGACGAAGTCTTTACCGATAACGTCATCAACTACGGGAGAATAATGATGGTTTTTACACTTGGTATGCGTCTGGGTAAGCATCTGGTTAATAATTCTTATAACACAGACGTGAATGTCCAGGACCTGGAGGAAAGCTTCGCTACATCTGTAGGCACGTATATGACTGATAAACTACATCATTGGATACTGCGAGGTGGATGGCGTAATTTCTATACTTGGTTGCAAGCAGCAGTTGAATAAATACATAATACATTTCAGTATGTGTCTTTGTTTCATTGTCTGTCAGTGTTGATGTCTCTCGGAACCATAAGTAAAAACAAAACCACTAAAGAAAATCAACAAATATCTTGGTTTCAATATATCAAAGAATTTATTATTCATCAAAACACTTTAGTGTTATAAGAAAACATCAATGACATACATGCTTAGTGACAAAATTATAAAACAATGTAGTTGGGGGATGACCTAGACATCAAACTATCGGGAACTCGGGCATATGAAAGAGGTAAAAACATATACCAGCTACTGTCTCTTGTGTGTATTTGGTGTCTGTACGTTGTTGCATGGCGTAGGAATGAATGTCATGTTCGTGTACGGTTGTAAGGAAGGCATCAAAGTCGTATCTGTTATGTATTAGCGCTGGAAATTCTAAAACAGAAGAATTGTTAAATGAGGCATGATAGAATCTAAGATCTTGTGTTCCTCTATGTCGTAACACTAGATGAAAGCTAAAGTTGATCTTAAAGCGACTAATTTGAGCATTGAATATCTTATACAACGTATCTGTCCAGTTGATAGGCTTTTGTATCTCCGGGCTAATAAAGAAGGTGTATGTCGATAAATACTTGTTAATCTTGTGATGTGTCCTGATAGCTTCCCAATTTTCTCTATATATTTGTTGAATATCCGATGGAAGGACGTGTAGTGTCTCTGGTTCTCCGGCTGCTAAGATGCTCACTTCATCTTCTACCAGTTGTTCAAGAATATTCTCGTCTGGTTGTATCTGACTGTTAGTTATATTAGTTTCAGTTGGTGGTGTCGTAGAGGTTGTTGGTGGTGTTGTCTCTGATGGTGAAGAGGTAGTTGTCTCTGTTTCTGATGTATCCATAGACCGGTGATGACGTATTCGTTTGTGTTTTTGTAGATTGTCTTTTCTGTTGAAACGTTGTCCACAGATATGACATAAGTATGGTTGATCTTTCGTATCGTGAATGGTTCGAATGTGACGAGTGAGCTTATAGTTATCACGGAAGTCTTTGTCGCACACTGAACACGTGAAAGTAGATCTGGTGGTCATATTGATAAACTGTATTTTTTTTTTCTTTCTTACAACCACGAAAAAATGTTCTGGTGTATACAATGTTTCAATGTTTTATCAGAGGCCAACGACACGAACAAGGCTCACACCAAGTTTCACTGCTGTAGCCAAGTCACTACGTGAAAAATATCTGGTTACTACACTGCTCACATCAAGTTTCACTGCTGTACCCAAGTCACTACGTGAAAAAATAGGTGGTTACTATACAATGCTCACACCAACCTGTTTCACTGCTGTAGCTAGCCAAGTCACTACGTGAAAAATAGCTGGTTACTACACTGCTCACACCAGCCTGAAGCACTGCTGTAGCTACCCAAGTCAGCCCGTGAACTGGTACTGTGGTCACAAGAGACGCCTTCTATTTTATACACTGGTTCTGCACACGACCTAGCTGACGTGGCAGTTTTGTAGACAAGCTATTCTCACGCCGCCCGCCTGCTTCCCCACAAACCGATGACTCATGCTTAATGACTATTGCATATGGCGGTGATGACGTAGTCTCGGATATCCGCGTTCTTTACCAAAAGGGGGTATGTGATTTGTATAGTTTAGTCTTATGGGTAAGTGTATCTGTACTGGTTGTTGTGACAGTAGTAATGGTATGGTTTGTCTGTACTTATGTATCTGTATGTGTGTACGTGTGTGTGTGTGTTTCGTTGTCTTTGTATTTGTGTGTTTTTGCTTGTAGGTGTGTAGTTGTTTATGGGTGTGTACTTGTTGTGATGACAGTAGTAATGATATGGAATGTCTGTGTCTGTCTTTGAATGTTCTTGTGTATTTGTGTGTGTACTTGAGTATACTTGTGATGACAGTAGTAATAGTATGGAGTGTCTGTGTCTGTATGTACAACTGTGCCTCTGTGTGTGTGTGTGTGTGTGTGTGTGTGTGTGTGTGTGTGTGTGTGTGTGTGTGTGTGTGTGTGGTTGTCTTTGATTGTTCTTGTGTATTTGTGTGTGTACTTGAGTATACTTGTGATGACAGTAGTAATAGTATGGAGTGTCTTTGTGTTTGTATGTGTGTGGTTGACTTTGTGTTTGAGTGTTCTTGTGTATACTTGTGATGACAGTAGTAATAGTATGGAGTGTCTGTGTCTGTCTTTGAGTTTGTGTGTGTGTGGTTGTCTTTGTGCTTGTATGTGTGTATTTGTGTGTGTATAGTTGTGATGACAGTAGTAATGGTATGGGTTGTCTGTGTATGGTTGCCTTTGTATTTGTGTGTATCACGTATGTACTTGGTTGTCTTTGTGCTTGTCGCTAATATTGGTAGTAGTATTATCACTACTATTGATTCTTCTTCACTCTACCCACCACCATTGCACTATACGTACTTTCCCCTACAATTTAAGTGGTCACTCGACTACTTGACCACTGCTTGACCACTGCTTGACCACGTCATCGATCACTTTAATCACTACCATAATCTTAGGCACATCGTCCTCTACAATTTAAGTGGTCACTCGACCACTTGACCACTACTTGACCACTACTTGACCACTACTTGACCACTAATTTACCACCTTTTAAGCATCACCATCTCATTACAACTACTTTTCCGGTAAAATTTATTCACTTGACCACTTGACCACTGCTTGACCATTGCTTGACCACTAATTTACCACTCTTTAATCATCACCATCTCATTACAATCACTTTTCCCTAAAATTTCCCTAAAATTTTCCTCACTTACACACCGCTTGACCACTGCTTGACCACTACTTGACCACTACTTGATCACTAATTTACCACTAATTTAAACATTACCATGTCACTACGACCAATTTTTCCCTAAAATTTATTCACTTGACCGCTTGACCACTGCTTGACCACTGCTTGACCACTAATTTACCACTCTTTAATCATCACCATCTCATTACAATCACTTTTCCCTAAAATTTCCTTATTTGACTACTTGACCCTTACTTGACCACTTGACCACTGGTTGACCAGTGTGTAATTGCAAACACCTCTTATTATATTTATGACCACCCCCCTATATCACTTCTACTTGATCACTAATAACCACCCCTTACCACCACACCCATTATAACTTTATACGCTTTCCTTTGTAATCGGTGAATATACCACCCTTTACCTACTACTATCACACTGTTCAGATGATAGTAACCAGCTCTTACTTCATCGAGTATAACCACGATCCATCACACCCTTGTTCATCACTACACAGATACAGTCATACACGTAACCACCCTATACCCATTACACCCTTGTGTATCACTACACAGACACATTAAGTCTACGCCACCACCATATATCCAACCCATGACTAGAACGACCCATCAAATGACACCTATTATAACTTTATACGCTTTCCTTTGTAATGATGGTAGTGAATATACCACCCTTTATCAAGTATGTACTTGGTTGTCTTTGTGTTTGTCGCTACTATTCATAGTAGTATTATCACTACTATTGATTGTTCTTCACTCTACCCACCACCATTGCACTATACGTACGTTCCCCCTAAAATTTCCACCACCATATATAACACCCCTCCCTCATCCGTGCCCTCTCTTTAAGTACTACCACTCATCTCACAACCTCGCTTTCCAGAACATTTTACCTTAATTACTTTTACAGACACCCGTCAATCACACCCACCAGGCAGCGCCAAAAATTTCGTTCCCACGAGGCACGCCGAAAAAAAAAATTTCACCGAGTCGACATTTTCCCCGTATTTCCTTCATAAACCCAAATTACCCTACCAGTTTACCCTCCAATCATGTGGCAAGTGCACGCCATATACTACTAGTGGGGTTTATGTAAATGACGGCAATGGTATTTATCTGTATTTAACTCCTGGAGCATGAGGACATCAAAATCATATATTAGCCTCTCCAATACAGGACCTCTCTGCCTGGCACTACGACAGTTCCAGTATCCCACTCTTACATGGTTGAAACCTAATCTCTCCACTTTTCGTCTTGTTCTCCTGGCGCCTGCCCTCCTATTTCTATGCCGTCTTCTCACACCATTTCCTCGCCTTCTCCTCCTACCTCTCTCTTCGCTAGCCGCTGAAAGATGTGTCAAGTGCAGAGCACGTGCTCCGTAGCTCCGGCAACGATTCCCGTGTTTAATTAACTCCATAAGCAAATTTTGGATATTGCAGAAAAAAAGACACCCTAGCATTGTCTGCTTACTAGGGAAGGGGCAGGGGATGTCCCTCAGGAGTCCATACGCCTGGCGCTGCCCCGCCCGCATACCAGACGTTCCACGTTCACGACCAGCTCACCCGTGGCCATTCAGTCCTCGGCACGTCGGTCCGCCTTAAACTTAGGGGTTTATAATCGGAGTTTTCCATCTCCTAGATTGGCTGCTTTATTAGCTAATGGGCCCAATCTACCCGGGGAAAGAGATTCCAGCGCCTCATTCCTGGCGAACACAGTATATACATGTATACAGGGAACAAAACCAATTTAATAAAAAATCTATCAAATTGTAAGTACATAGTAGTAGTGTAGAAGGAGGAAAGCACCTCCTTTTGTGGATCTTATATAAATCAACCATTTATCGATCCTGATCCACAAAGGGCGATAACTCCTCGGGTTTTTTTAAGTAGTCGTGGCGGTTGCGAAGTGACTCATCAGAGTGGGTGTGGTCTAGTGACTCATCAGAGTGGGTGTGGTCTAGTGACCCCCTGTAATTATAGGTACGACATAAAACAACAATAAAGAAAACAAACGATTCAAGTAAGGTACATAATAATTTTCAAAAAAAAAACATATATAGAAAAGAAGAAAAAAAAAAAGACGAATAAAAAAAGGGGAAAAAAAACCATAGTCAAGTGACCTCTTAAATTATAGGTAAGTGTGTGCGTTGACGTGCTCAAGTGGTGGTCAAGAGGTGGTCAAGAGGTGGTCACGCGGTCAAGGGGTGGTCAATCCTTTAAATTGTAGGGGAGAGTACGTGTAGTGATATGGTGGTGGATAAAGTGTCAATGGCATGGGCAAGTGGTGGTCAAGCAGTGGTCAAGAGGTGGTCAAGTGGTCGAGTGACCACTTAAATTGTCGGGGAAAGTAGGTGTAGTGGTATGGTGATGATCATGAGGTGGTCAAGCGGTGGTCAAGCGGTGGTCAAGTGGTCAAATGACCACTTAAATTGTAGAGGAAGTTACGTGTAGTGACATGGTGGTGTTTAAAACGATCGCTGACGTGGTC
The DNA here is from genome assembly GCA_014155875.1 of Cepaea nemoralis. Classification (NCBI taxonomy): domain Eukaryota; kingdom Metazoa; phylum Mollusca; class Gastropoda; order Stylommatophora; family Helicidae; genus Cepaea; species Cepaea nemoralis. The sequence goes on along the minus strand of JACEFZ010013953.1, from coordinate 38,966 downwards.
AAGTGGTGGTCAAGTAGTGGTCAAGTGGTCAAATAACCCTAAAATTGTAGAGGAGAGTGTGTCTTGTGATGCAGTGATGATCAAGAGGTGGTCAAGGAGTGGTCAAGGGGTGGTCAAGTTACCCCTTAAATTGATGGGGAGAGTACGTGTAGTGACACGATGATGATCAAGATGTGGTCAAGTGGTGGTCAAGCGGTGGTAAAGTGGTCGAGTGACCACATAAATTGCAGAGGAGAGTAGGTGTAGTGACATGGTGATGATCAAGAGGTGGTCAAGTTGTTAGGTCTAGAGGTTGGGGTGTCTCAGTCATGAAGTATCAAACTGTCTGCTGTGGGAAGGATGGCGCTGATCAGGGCGAGTAGGTTCTAATAAGTTTATCGCTATTGTCTACATATGGCGTGGTTGTATAGTAATAATAGTAGAGTTGTTTCGTAATAATATTAGTCATCATCATCAAGGGCCATGTTAGGTGGTATTTGCAATGGTAGTAGTAGTAGTAGTAGTAGTAGTAGTAGTAGTAGTAGTAGTAGTAGTAGTAGTAGTAGTAGTAGTAGTAGTAGTAATTGTAGTAGTAGTAGCAGCAGCAATACCAACAATAGTACTAATTATCATCACCATCATGTGTCTTACCAACGGACGTATCACCCACACATTGCGATCTCCAACACCATTGAACAATTCCGGGGTTGACTCACACTACAGAAATCCCCAATTAACGGCATTACCTTCATGTAATGGTGGTACTCATAGTACCAATAGCACCAGTAGTAATAGTCACCAACATCAGCAAGAGACTTATCGCCTGACATTGGTCAGTATGACACTCCATAAACTATGATCTCAAACACCATGGATACTAATAGTAATAATATTGGTAATAGTAGTAGTAGTAGTAGAAGTAGTAGTAGTAGTAGTAGTAGTAGTAGTAGTAGTAGTAGTAGTAGTAGTAGTAGTAGTAGTAGTAGTAGTAGTAGTAGTAGTAGCGGCGGCGGTGGTGGTGGTGGTGGTGGTAATAGTAGGAGTAGTAGAATAGCGAGGGTGCTTGTTGTTTCACTAAGTATTTGTATATCGTATGTAGTATAAAGCTAGTTTGTGTTGTATGCCATGTAAGGTGTTACTCAAATATCTGTATTTTGTAGTTCTAAGAGGTGATGACGTCATAACCCACCACTCTATCATCTTATTGATAGTGTCTCCAGTGCCGCGAAAAAGGCTCATTGTGAGATATCGATCATTTCTAAAAGCGACAGCATCCGGGGTGCATGCCCATTACGAGCAAACAACGATACGACACTTAAAAGGTAACTACAAGGCAAATGGTGTCGAGTATAGTGTAACGTACAAAACTTATTAGGTCATCGGTTGTCCATTCCATCACGGTCGACAAATAGGCGCTCACTAACTTCACAATATGCTCACTCAAATAAACATATAGGATAATAAGGCACCGACCCAAACAAGGAAAACGGACAAAAACAAGGGGGGGGGGAAATGACATAAGCGTCAAAATATAACACATACAAAGACAGATACAACAGTGACTAAAAAAATAATAAAAATGACACGACAAAATAACACACACACACACACACACACACACACACACACACACACACACACACACACACACACACACAATGAAAACTGAAACAACCAATGAAAAATCGCTGACACGAACACTAGAAGCTGACACAAACACTAAACAAGGTACCTAAAGAAAAGCTAAACTTTGTTAACCAAAATGTGAAAGTAGGAAAATGTGATACCCAAATGTAAAACAAATAGCAAGAGAGGAATAGCTCGTCCCAACTTATAAAAAGTAGGAAAATATGTCAACCAAATGGGAAAAAGTTAGGCCAAATACAAAAATATCTAACTCAAACTAATGAAAAGTAGGGGAACTTTGTTAACCAAAGGAGGGGGAAAGACCTAGGTCAAGTAGGAAAATCTGTTACCCAAAAGTGAAAAATGTCGGCCAAATACAGAAATAGTTCGTCCACACGTATGCAAACTAGGAAAATTTGTTAGTCGAACAGGATAAAATATTGCCCAAGTAGGCAAATTTGAGAGCCAAATGTGAAAAAATATAATCCAAAGAGAGGAATATCTCGTTCCAACTTATAAAAAGAAGGAAAATTCTCAACCACATGAGAAAAAGTTAGACCAAGTATAGTAACATTTCAAACAAACTTATGAAAAGTAGGAAACTTTGTTAGCCAAACCGAAAAAACCTAGGTCAAGTAGGAAAATCTGTTAGCCAAATGTGAAAAAACGTCAGCCAAATACAGAAATACCTCGTCCACACTTATTAAAATTAGGAAAAATTTGTTAGCCAAATAGTAAAAATATTGCCCAAGTAGGAAAATCTGATAGCCAAATGTAAAAAAAAAATATATCACCCAAAGAGTGGAATATCTCGGCCAGACTTATAAAAAGTAGGAGAACTATGTGCCAAATGGGAAAAAAGTTAGTCCAAATACAGAAATATCTCAACCAAACATATAAAAAATAAGAAAATTGATAACCAAATGGGAAATATATTGACCAACTAGGGAAATGTGTTACTCAAAGAGGAAAAATAATGACCAAGTAACGAAATACATCGCTCAAACTTATGAAAACTAGGAAACTTTGTTAGCCAAATGGAAGAAACCTTGGTCAAGTAGGAAAATCTGTTAGCCAAATGTGAAAAATGTTGGCCAAATGCAGAAATAGTTCGGCCAGACGTATGCAAACAAGAAAAGGTTGTTAGCCAGATAGGAAAAGTATTAACCAAGTAAGAACATGTGATATCCAAAGGTGAAAAATATCAGCCAAAGAGAGAAATATCTCATCCAAATTTATAAAAAGAAGGAAAATTCTCAACCAAATGAGAAAAAGTTAGACCAAATATAGTAACATATCAACCAAACTTATGAAAACTAGGAAACTTTGTTAGCCAACGAGAATAAAAACCTAAGTCAAGTAGGAAAATCTGTTAGCCAAATGTAAAAAATGTCGGCCAAGTACAGAAATACCTCGTCAACACTTATTAAAATTAGGAAAAATTTGTTAGCCAAATAGTAAAAATATTGCCCAAGTAGGACAATTTGATAGCCAGATGTAAAAAAAATATCACCCAAAGAGAGGAATATCTCGGCCAGACTTATAAAAAGTAGGAGAACTATTTGCCAAATGCGAAAAAGTTAGACCGAATACAGAAATATCTCAACCAAACATATAAAAAATAGGAAAATTGATAACTAAACGGGAAATATATTGACTAACTAGGGAAATGTGTTACTCAAAGAGGAAAAATAATGACCAAGTAACTTCTTCTTCTTTGCGTTCATCCGGAGTGATTTTTTCAGATGTGATTGCGGTGTGTCTGGTTAGGCACCCTCGGGTCGAAACCCTCAGGCCAACACATCCGACTTTTGGCGTGCATTTTTGACCAGGTTAGCAATCCTGGGAGACTCTCACTTTTGTGGTACCGTCCACATCTCAGCTGGTCAAGTTGGAACAGTCGAAGACTACACGGTCATCCCTCAAGTGAAGGCAGGGATAGTCCATAGCATTTTCCGCCATCCTGGGTGGCTTCCATAATTGCAGAGCCGGCACATAACGCTCTGGTGCTGGGTTTACCGAGGGAATCGTCACGTCCTGCTCATGGCTGTTTTAATTCCTCACTTCAATATATTGGCATTTCGCTCGCCCTGGGCCGTTCCTGCACAAACCAGTCAGCTCTGCAGATGGTTTCCGCTAAGCGAGTTTTCGGACATGTGCTTGTCCCTGTACCCTTCAGAGCTGTTCCAGGCACGGCGGACATTCGGAAAACTACCTAGTCAGAGCTGTTCCGAACAAGAGCGGGCATTCGGAAACTAGGTAGTCAGAGCTGTTCCTAGCACGAGAGACATTCGGACGAGACATTTCACTCGGACGTAATTGCGTAGTGTCCATTTTTAGTTTGCCACCCGTAGGACGACACTTCCGACTTCCGGCGGGCATTTTTTTAATGAGGTTACACCTTCCTCTGATTTCGAGGCACGTTAGACTGTTGTGATGTCGCCCACATCTCAGCTGGTCAAGATAGAACGACCAACGACATCGCGGTCGGCCCTCAAGGGAAGGCAGGGGCAGACAATGGGCAGTCCCTCGCTATCCAAGGAGGCTTCCATAATTGCAGAGCCGGCACATATTGCTCCGAGACTGGGCTCACCCGAGGAGTTGCCACGTCCTGCTCATGGCTGCTTTAGTTCCTCACTTCCATGTATTGGGCAATCTCGCTTGCCACTGGTCGCTCAAGTGAGCTCCAGGGCGGTCAGACTGCTGGCGACATCCATTCGGTAAGCTTTTGCTTTTGACTTTGGACCACGCAATAGGTTCGCTCGCCGTGCGTTCCATTTCGCGTTATTGAGACGTTTCTCCACTTTTATCTACACTCTCTATGAGTTAGGTACAGACAGTTTTCGTAACCATTTCCTTCGACTGGGGCATTTTACTGACTTTTTGTACTCGCTCACGAGGTAGGCTACATGTGCTGCCGGCTCAGCACCTTACCTTCGTGCAGCAGTCAGTGAGAAACAGCCAGGCCATCTCATCCGGGAATCCAACATATCCCTCAGCTGAGAGCCTTCAGACAAGTATCAGAACTGGGCATGTAGCTTGCTCAGTATCTCGATTCCATTTTTCGGTAGGTGGATATCGGCCCGGCTCTCAGATCCGAGGGTCTGTGGCTTAGAGGCGTTCAGCCTAAACCCTCGACAGAGAGCCTTAGAGTATTGTCCGAAACAAGAAAGTCTGCCTTCATGCGCCTGATTTAAACTTTTGACTGCTATCCTCAGTCTCCTGCAGAGCAGCAGGTTGTGTCTCTCTTAGTCTGGTCCCTATCCCATACGCTGTCCGATATGTAGTTTTCACCCATCGGCAAGCACATGGGGTCAACGGGACACGCAAGCTCCCCCACCACGGCAAGGTGGAGACACATCGGGGGAGATGACCAAGTAACGAAATACATCGCTCAAACTTATGAAAACTAGGAAACTTTGTTAGCCAAAGGGGGAAAAAACCTTGTTCAAGTAGGAAAATCTGTTAGCCAGATGTGAAAAATGTCGGACAAATGCAGAAACAGTTCGGTCACACGTATGCAAACTAGGAAAAGTTGTTAGCCAGATAGGAAAAGTATTGGCGAAGTAAGAAAATTTGATAGCCAAATGTGAAAAAATATCAGCCAAAGAGAGAAATATCTCGTCCAAACTTATAAAAAAAAAGGAAAATTCTCAACCAAATGAGAAAAAGTTAGACCAAATATAGTAACATCTCAACCAAACTTATGAAAACTAAGAAACTTTGTTAGCCAAAGAGAAAAAACCTTGGTCAAGTAGGAAACTCTGTTACCCAAAGGTGAAAAATGTCCATCAAGTACAGAAATAACTTTTCCACACTTATGAAAACTACGAAAATTTTGTTACCCAAAGATGAAAAATATTGCCCAAGTAGGAAAATTTGAAAGCCAAATGTGAAAAAATATCACCCAAAGAGAGAAATATCTCGTCCAGACTTATAAAAAGTTGGAAAATTTGTCAACCAAATGGGGTAAAGTTAGACCAAATACAGAAACATCTTAACCACATTTATAAAAAAAAACGAGGGGAAAATGTCGACCAAATACAGAAATAACTCAACCCAATTTATAAATATGGCAACCAAACTTATGAAACGTAGGAAAATGTGTTAACCAAAAGGGAAAATATGGTACACGTAACGAAATATCTCATCCAAACTTATAAAAAGTAGGAAAATATGTCAACCAAACGCAAACAATGTCGGCCAAATACAGAAATTTCTCAACCAAACTCATGAAAAGTAGGAACAACTTGTTACCCAAATAGGAAAATATTGGTCAAGTAAAGAAATAGCGTGGTCAAACCTATAAAAACGTACCAACATTTGTTAACACAACTTGGCCACTTGTTCTTACAAACTTGCTCGCTGGCTCAAACAATTTGTCCACTTGCTATTACAATCGGTCGACCTATCCTATCAACTCACACACTTACCATAACAACTGTCCCTTTTCCCCAACAACGTGTCCACCGACTCTCTCATATTATCGACTCACCCTATCAACTTACCCACTGACTCTAAAAAATTTCCACTTGTTATTACAACTATACTCGACACCATTTGCCTTGTAGTTACCTTTTAAGTGTCGTATCGTTGTTTGCTCGTAATGGGCATGCACCCCGGATGCTGTCGCTTTTAGAAATGATCGATATCTCACAATGAGCCTTTTTCGTGGCAGTGGAGACACTATCAATAAGATGATAGAGTGGTGGGTTATGACGTCATCACCTCTTAGAACTACAAACTACAGATATTTGAGTAACACCTTACATGGCATACAACACAAACTAGCTTTATACTACATACGATATACAAATACTTAGTGAAACAACAAGCACCCTCGCTATTCTACTACTCCTACCACCACCACCACCACCACCACCACCACCACCACCACCACCACCACCACCACCACCACCACCACCACCACCACCACCACCACCGCCGCTACTACTACTACTACTACTACTACTACTACTACTACTACTACTACTACTACTACTACTACTACTACTACTACTACTACTACTACTACTGCTACTACTGCTACTACTACTACTTCTACTACTACTACTATTACCAATATTATTACTATTAGTATCCATGGTGGTTGAGATCATAGTTTATGGAGTGTCATACTGACCAATGTCAGGCGATAAGTCTCTTGCTGATGTTGGTGACTATTACTACTGGTGCTATTGGTACTATGAGTACCACCATTACATGAAGGTAATGCCGTTAATTGGGGATTTCTGTAGTGTGAGTCAACCCCGGAATTGTTCAATGGTGTTGGAGATCGCAATGTGTGGGTGATACGTCCGTTGGTAAGACACATGATGATGATGATAATTAGTACTATTGTTGGTATTGCTACTACTACTACTACTACTACTACTACTACTACTACTACTACTACTACTACTACTACTACTACTACTACTACTACTACTACTACTACTACTACTACTACTACTACTACCATTACAAATACCACCTAACATGGCCCTTGATGATGATGACTAATATTACTACGAAACAACTCTACTATTATTACTATACAACCACGCCATATGTAGACAATAGCGATAAACTTATTAAACCTACTCGCCCTGATCAGCGCCATCCTTCCCACAGCAGACAGTTTGATACTTCATGACTGAGACACCCCAACCTCTAGACCTAACAACTTGACCACCTCTTGATCATCACCATGTCACTACACCTACTCTCCTCTGCAATTTATGTGGTCAATCGACCACTTGACCACCGCTTGACCACCACGTGACCACATCTTGATCATCATCGTGTCACTACACGTACTCTCCCCATCAATTTAAGGGGTAACTTGACCACTTGACCACCCCTTGACCACTCCTTGACCACTACTTGACCACCTCTTATCATCACTGCATCACAAGACACACTCTCCTCTACAATTTTAGGGTTATTTGACCACTTGACCACCGCTTGACCACCACTTGACCACTACTTGACCACCTCTTGATCATCACCGTGTCACTACACATACTCTCCCCAACAATTTAAGGGTCATTTAACCACTTGACCACCCCTTGACCATACTTACCTGACCACCTCTTGATCATCACCACATCACAAGCCGCACTCTCCTCTATAATTAAGTGGTCACTTGACCATCGTGACCACTGCTTGACCTACTACTTGACCACCACTTGACCACGTCAGCGATCGTTTATAAACACCACCATGTCAATACACGTAACTTCCTCTACAATTTAAGGGGTCACTTGACCACTTGGCCACCACTTGACCACCGCCTTGACCACCTCATGATCATCACCATATCACTACACCTACTTTCCCCGACAATTTAAGTGGTCACTCGACCACCTCTTGACCACTGCTTGACCACCACTTGCCCATGTCATTGACACTTTAACCACCACCATATCACTACACGTACTCTCCCCTACAATTTAAAGGATTACTTGACCACCCCTTGACCGCTTGACCACCTATTGACCACCTCTTGACCACCACTTGAGCACGTCATCGCACACACTTACCTATAATTTAAGGGGTCACTTGACTATGTTTCCCCCCCCCCCCCCCTTTTTTTTTCTTCTTTTTTTTTTTCTTTTTCTTCTTTTCCATATATGCTTTTTTTTTTTTTTTTTTGAAAATTATTATGTACCTTACTTGAATCGTTTGTTTTCTTTATTGTTGTTTTATTTCGTACCTATAATTACAGGGGGTCACTAGACCACACACACTCTGATGAGTCACTAGACCACACCCACTCTGTTGAGTCACTTCGTAACCGCCACGCCTACTTTAAAAAAACCGAGGAGTTATCGCCCTTTGTGGATCAGGATCGATAAATGGTTGATTTATATAAGATCCACAAAAGGAGGTGCTTTCCTCATTCTACACTACTCATAGTGAAAGTCACCACACAATGGAAACCTAACTGTCCTCATCAAACGAAGCAGTGACGACAACAGTAATCTGGTAATCAGTACTCTAAACTATATACGTTGAGCTCTGCAGTACAACATGTGACCAAATTACACACTGACAACCAGGACAACCCACATGACTTCTACCGTATGTCAATAGATGAGGTGGGATTTATGAATTAGTCTTGTGTTTTTTAAGCTAAATATTTCTAGCTAAAGTGCTTGTAGATTTTGTAACCGGAAGCTTGGGTGCAACGGAGGTTTGCTTGGAAGTTGTAACCAGAGTTTCATTCAGAATGTCCAGATGTTGTATCAAGGACTTGTCATCGAACATGCTCGTCTCTCGGATGGTGCCCAGGACTTTCCCAAAAGAGTGGATTCTGAACATCGGCAGGATTTTTATTAAAACCAGGCTCTTACATACATCGGAATATCGCTGGCAGTCCACTGTCACAAATTGATCGCTGTCTTGATGTCTTGCCACTTTTTAAAAATTGGCTCAGGGTGCGTCAGGTTGGGGGTCAAGTGGATCGTAACACATAATCATTGCCAGATCCTTTTATTTGACAACGGCATGAAAGTTATCATCATCCAGCCCAAACACTTTCTGACCGTCAAAGAAAACATCATAGGATAGGAGCGGATCTTTATCTTCCAGAGTTGAGTAACCTAGAATTGATTGTTGCCCTGGGCGTATCTGTTCATCATAGACAAATTGTTCATCACCACTTTTGTCCAGAGCTGGGAGAAGTTCATGGAGTATGCGTTTTCATCGGCCGGTACAGTGCCACTCAAGTTCTCATATATCAAGCTACTTTCTGGGGTAGAGTGTCTTAAGCGTGGTAAATCCACATGTACGCTGCCTCAAGGTTCTGGAGCCAAGATCCGTGTGCCATGATAGTTCGAGTAAATGCTCTCGTCAGGGTCTGGCTTAGGGAGTCTCGGGGGAGGCATGTTGTGGGTATGCGCCTAGCGTCGGCTTGAGAGCTTCTGATAATTATTTAAGGGGAAACTTCTCACAGATGTGGTGTTGTTGTGACCAAATTTCGATACATAATTGTTCAAAACATAATTGAGGCGACCCATGAGCTCGTGGGGAGTCTAGCAGCTCGTCGTGAATGTGTTGTAGCTTAAACTACTTGTTTCACGCAGGATGGCAAACGTCTGGCCGCAACTGACTGACCAAAGGAGTAGAAGGTGGGCATTCTGTGAAAACTCTGGAATTTTGATGCTGACTCTATAGTCCCCTTGGAAAGAATCACATCTTCTTGGGTCGTCTAGCACTTCATAAAGATTGAAGGTGTTGCTCGCCTTGTGTGAGAAGCATGCTTTTGACCGCATCCTGGAGAGAAAGGTCCATCCAAAACAGGACACTCGAGCTGAGACCGTAAGGTAGCGGTTAGACGGCTCAGACTCATTGTGGGCAATGGCAACATTTATATTTCTGCCATCTGTATATATTTTAGTTATAGAAGTATAAGAGTGACAGCACAATGTTTTGATTATGTTAAAGTTGTGTAAGTCATGTAATCAATGACAAGAAGTATATTTGGTGATAATGTAATTGTTAATCCAATGACAGAATAGAGAATGTGAAACTGTATGGTGTCATGTTTAGATTTTATAATTAATATGTCTCTCTGTGATTCTGGAATGATAGATGGAGGATGTGAGAAAATTCAAAATATAATATTATAAACAGTCCATTCAATGATAAGCAGCCACTCAATAATAGTCAGCAATTCTGAGCCATGGCAACTTGGGGACTCGCAGTGGTTTATGAGCCCTAACACCTGTGTAAACAAAGTGGTTTCCGAGACCTGATAATTGGAAGACCAGTGATGACTGGTGTTTGTAATGTGTATATTGCAATATTTGTAACTTTTCCTTCAACATATCCATACTGTTCTTCACCAGTTCCCATCTTTATTTTCATTCTTGATCACATAATTCTGAGTAGATGTTTGGTGACATGGGTTATGAGGTTGAGTGTACAAAATTCTTCATATTCAATAGCTCCTGGTCTTTTCATTAGAGCTATAAATACAGATTTCAAAATATCACTAGGCATGTGTCCACTGTTGTAAATATCATTCAACATTTTAGTTAATATTTCTGCTCCAAATTCTCCCAGTACCTCAAATTCTTCTATAATGATTCCATGTGGCCCAGCTGTTTTTCTTTTCTTCACATGGTTGATAGAACCAGTGACTCAATCTTTTAGTATTGGTGGACCATCTAAGTTACTTTCTTATGTTAATTCTGCTCTTTCTCCATCAGTCTACCTGCAAGCCAGCAGGTATGTGTCTCTTTTCATCTGGTTCCTATCCCTTGACCTGTCCGACATGAGAGATCCTACCAGTAGCTGTGTCACCGTCTGCATAGCTCTTGCGTGCATCATTGAAACACTCAAACCCGTCTACCTCAGTAAGGTGGAGACACGGCAGAGGGGGCTTAATGTGACTGATTCAGAGAAGTTTTTTTTTTAAAAGTGTAGAGAATGTATATCATACATTGCCTTATATCTTCATGAAGATATGATATTGAAATAAAGGAAAACCCATATGTCAGTTATCTTAGTTGACGGAGATACAGACAGATCTGATGATGAGGGGCTGATACTATACATAAATTTTATCAGAGAAGGGAAAGTGAAGGAGACATCATTTATTTATATTGTGCCATTGGAAGATGCAACAAGTGCTGGTTACTTTAAAGCTCTAGAGATGTGTGAATAACTGAAGTGTTCACACAGTGATATTTTTGACTTGGCCTCCAATAAAGGACATTTAATGGCTCATTTCAAAATATGTAGCTTTCTCTGAGATTGATTCATGCTTTTCTTAGCCCGTGTTAAAAAATATGCTGGCGCCTGAGGAAAAGGGTTGGCTCCTGAATCATGTTTAAATTTTCCACCCCGGTCACCATTTCTACTTTGTCATAAAATGTTTGTACTTCCACTTCACTACTGCATGATTTTGGTGCCTACACTTGTATGATATTTATATTTCTTGGCTTGACTTTGAATTTGACAATAATAACTTTCTGATTTAATCAAATAACCACTCATTGATTTAGCTGCTTTCTCATCAAACATCAGTAGTAGTATAGTAACGTGGTAAGCCGCCGGTTTTGAGGCGCAAAAGCGATTTTCGCCTCAAAGGGCGATAACTCCGGGTTTTTTAATTTGCGCCGCAAAGGGCGATAACTCTCCGGGTTTTTTGTTAAATTTCCTCCGCAAAGGGCGGTAACTCGTTTTTTTTAAAATAGGTGTGGTCCGAGTAGGTGTGGTCAAGTGACTCATCTGAGTAGGTGTGGTCTAGTGACTCATCTGAGTAGGTGTTGGGAAGTGACTCATCAGAGTGGGTGTGGTCTAGTGACTCATCAGAGTAGGTGTGATCAAGTGACCCCCTTAAATTGTAGGTACTATAACAACATAAAAATACAACATTCAAAATAACAAACGAGTCAAGTACGGTATATGTTTTTATTAAATCATATATAGACAATACAATGCATATTAAATAAGTAATGGCATAGTCGAGATATTATCATTTTGTGTCTGTCTTTTTATATACAGATAGGACAAAGATTCACGATGTTGCTGATATGTATATACAGAAGAGTCTTGTGTTTTGAAGGCTATATTGGTCCCCCCACTCGGTGTTTGCGTGTTGAGTACATCTAAAAATGTGTCCTTGTTTAAATGCGTGTTGTGGTTTTTGGTCAGACCTTTGGTACTGATTTTATCATAATCTCCAACACAAATATACGTCTTACTACATAACGACACCATCCCCTCCCCTTCGTACTCTAGTTTAAAAAGTCCGGGGGTTCTCTTTTCATAGGTTTTGATAGACACACAGTCCTGACAGCTAGTAGTAGTAATTCTATGAACAGGGCAGGTTTCAGACGGGAACCACTGATTATAGACTCTGTCATATTCTTCTCGTAGGTGTGGTCTAACTACTTCAGAGAGTGAGTCGGCACTAAGGGCCAAGTATAGAGAGTCAGTGTCCATTTCACAAAGCTGAAAGTCGTCTTTAGAGATAAATTTGGCTAGACAGTCATAATAAAAAGCCAACATTCTTAATTTGGCATACTGATAAACGAAGAAACCAATCTGTAGAGGCAGATCCCAGACAGTTTTCTTCTTTAGTGTTTCTACTTCGAATAGATCAGGTGTAATACCAGTCATGCTTTTAAACCTAGGGTTATTGAGTACTTTGGTCGTGTCTTTTCCCTGGCAGTAGGAGACATCGGTATGTTTGGCTTTATTAGTTAATGTTTTACCGTAAGCGGCATTACCTAGCAATTTCATTGTGTCTGCTGTAATAGACTCGGCTGGATTTTTGTCCCCTTGGCGACGGGCATTAGAAACTGTTTCCCCAAATTGTTTAAAACAACTAACCGGTCGATACTCTATTGTCTGGTAGATGTGTGTAACCACCAACCCATGGGCTAGATACCACTTTAAAAGAGGGGTGGCTAATAAAATCTTCTTCCCGAAATCTTCTTCTTCTTCTTCTTCGTTCATCCGGAGTTTTTTTTTTCGGATGTGATTGCGTTGTGCCTGTTTACAGCAGAGCTGCGTTCTTGCGCCGTTAGGCCGACACATCCGACTTCTGCGGGCATTTGTTGACCGGGTTAACCTTCCCGGGGGTTTCTTAGGACGTTTGACTCTCACTGTTGTGGTGTTATCCCCCATCCCAGCTGGTCCATATAGAACAGCCAAAGATCCTGGTCAGCCCTCAAGGGAAGGCAGGGGCAGACCATGGGCATTCCCCGCCATCCAAGGAGGCTTCCATAATTGCAGAGCCGATACATAGCGCTCTGGTACTGGGCTCACCCAAGGAATCGTCACGTCCTGCACATGGCTGCTTAGCCTCACTTCCGTATATTGGGCCTTCCGTTCACCATAGGCTGTTCTTCCGGAAACCAGAAGTATGCAGTCTGCAGATGACATCCACACAGTGAGCTTTCGATTCCGACTTTCCATGTAATGGATTTGCTATCCAAGCAATATTCCATTTCGTGCCACTAGGACACTTTTCCACCTTTTATGAAGTCCACACAGTGGGCTTTAGATTACGGACTTTCCACGTAATGGATTTGCTATCCAAGCAATATTCCATTTCATGCCACTAGGACACTTTTCCACCTTTTATGAAGCCCACACAATGGGCTTTTGATTCGGACTTTCCACGTAATGGATTTGCTATCCAAGCAATATTCCATTTCGTGCCACTAGGACACTTTTCCACCTTTTATGAAGCCCACACAGCGAGCTTTCGATTTGGACTTTCCACATAATGGATTTGCTATCCAAGCAATATTCCATTTCATGCCTCTGGGTCTTCATGCACCTTTAAATGTCAACCTGTATGTAGTTAAAGTAAGCTGCGGTCAACTTGAGCTTGTTGATATCTCCATAGAGCTTGTCCTCAAATGAAGCAGGTGTGGGCCAAAATATCTTTCTCTGTTCTGCATACGTTGGGCAATCCTGCAGCAAATGTTTTGCTGTCATTTTTCCAGTTCTACAATTACATTCATCGGTATCTCCTATCTTTAGTTTATTGAACAAGTGGTATTTCAGCCTGTTATGTCCTGTGCGGAGTCTGAAGATTGCTACTTGTTCTCTTCGGTCGAGTTTGTAATATGCATCATCCTTCTGATGGCCTGGATGCTCAGATTCCCATTTGGTTCTATAAGTGCTTTTTATCAACCTCTTTGCCTCATTATAGGTTATGTCTATGTCAGGCTGTGGTAGTCGTCCGCCCTCTTTTGCCAGTCTGTCAGCCTCTTCGTTTCCAGGTATACTGCAATGTGATGGGATCCACTGTATTACAACTTTTTTGGATTTCTGGCATAGACCATGGAGTGCTGCTCTTAGGTCAGTTAGTTCTGTGCTGTTATTGCTCTTGAGTATTGAGACAGCTGACTTTGCATCTGTGAAGATAGCTATTTGCTTCTCTTTATTTTCCTCCATCAGGAGCATTTCTGCTGCAGTTTTCAAAGCCTCTACCTCCGCTTTGAAGTTACTTGAAAATTTTCCAGTTGCCATTGAATGTGTTTTTTTCACTCCATTTTTTAAATTTAGGAGAATTCCTCCTCCTCCATTCTCTATTGAATTTTTGGCTGATCCATCTGTATATGCATGGGTCCAATTCCTGCTTGGGTAATGTTCTTTTATGTAGTTTAGGGTTATTTCTCTTCTTTCGGTTTCATGCTGAGTGTTCTTTTTCTCAATACCAGGAATGTTTTCTATCATCTCAGGCAGTTGCTGCTGTCTCCAAGCTGGGAACTTGTGTGCATTGTGTATGGGCTTGACTGTTGATATGTTAAGTATAGGATCTGCCCTAATCCTTCGTTTTGCAGTTTCTACAAAGTTGCTACGCTTCAGTCTTCCCTTTCCAAAACCATTAAATCTGTTGTACATAGGGTGGTCTGTCAATCTTCTAAATTTTTCTGCTTGTTGCTGGGCTCTGCTATCTCTTCTATCCTGCATTGGTTGTAAACAAGTGATCTTTTCTAGTTCATTAATAGGCGTTGTCTTCAGGCTTCCAGTTATGATTCGCATTCCTTGGTTTTGGACTCTACTTATTTTGTTAAAGTTTGACTTAGCTGCTGTTGCCCAAGCTGCAATGCCATATTCCAGTACTGGCCTCACCCGTCCAGTATATAACTTCTTGAGAACTTTCTCATCTGCTCCCCACGTTGTACCAGCAAGCTTTTTCATGATTGCCATTCTCTGCCTTGCTCTTGTTCGATTTTTCTCAACCTGTGTCTTCCATGTCAGGCGACGATCAAAGGTGACTCCTAGATAGTTTGGATTTTCTTCATGGCGCAATATTTTTCCATTCAATACCAGCTTAGGTTGCTGAGTTTTATTTGAGAGGGAGAACACTGTGCATGTTGTTTTCTCCTCACTTATCTTCACTAGCCATGATTTTGACCAGTCCTCTAGCGCTAATAAGGCTTGCTGTATTCTGCTGTTAGCTGTACTAATATATTCTTCAGATGTCCATATGGCTAGGTCATCTGCAAAGGAGGATGTGTGTACTCTGGCTGGAAAATTTTCTGTGATGTCATTTATATATGCTAGGAATAATGTTGGTGAAAGAACTCCTCCTTGGGGGACACCTTGCTCCAGCAGCATCATTTTGCTTGTTTGTCCTTGTACTTTTGTCCTGGCAGTTCTGTTCTCAAGGTAGTGGCTGATCCATTTATACATTTTTCCACAAACATGCATGTTTTGCAGTTTTACTTTCAGTCCTTCCTTCCATACTTTATCAAATGCTTTTTCTAAATCTATCCAGACTGCTAGTGTGTGCTTTTTCTCTTGGAAGGCATCCTCTATTTCCTGAGCTATATAGGTTATTTGATCTTCAGTGGATCTGTATTTTCTGAATCCTGCTTGGTGTGGTGTTAAGAGTTTGTTTTCTTCCAGATGCCATGTTAGCCTGCCATTGATAATGCGTTCCATTAATTTTCCTACACAGCTAAGTAGACTGATAGGTCGATAGCCATTTGGTTCTTCCAGGTCTTTTCCTTTCTTTGGGACTGGTATTAGTATAGCTTCCTTCCATGCCTGTGGGACTATTCCTCTCTTCCAGCTGTTATTTAGGACTGCTAGTAGTTTCTTCTTTGCCTTGGTGCCTAGTCCTATTAGCATTTCATTTGTGATTCCATCCTTTCCTGGTGATTTCTTCTTTTTTAGGGTATTCATTGCCTGTTCCATTTCTTCCATTGTTAGATTTGCCATCATATATTCTGCTGCTGTCTCTGTATTTCTATGATGTATCTGTTTGTCTTTGATTGCTTTCTTCTGTTCGGTTGTAATATCAATGTGGTTTGCATTTGCATAGTGTTCCATTAGTGCATTTGCAGCCTTTTTGCCTGTAAGCAAGGCATTTCCTTGTTTAATTGTTATTTGTTTGTTTCTAGGTCCTTCATTGTTCATGGCTTTCACTAGTTTCCATAGTTTGTTTCCATCCCTGTCAAAATTCAGGTTTTCTGTTTTTTCCCTCCAACAATCTCTTGTTGTTTGATTTACTGTTCTTTTATATTTTGCTGAGATGGCTTTGAGAGAGATGTTTGCTTCAATTGTTTGTTCTCTCTCTGCTGTCTTCCTGGCATCTTCAACTTTGTCCTCCAAACTTTGTAGTTCTTCAGTCCAGTATGGTTTGTAATTTTTCCTCGCTCCTCTTGGAATGGACTCAGTGGCTGCCTGTATTATCGCTCTGTTTAGACTTTCCACCATTTGCTTTATGTTGCCATATCGTGTATTTATGTTTTCACAATATTTGTCTGTTAGTATGGCAAATCTGTCCCAATCTGCTCGTTTGTAATTCCAGCGGGGCAAGGGCTTTTGCTCCTGTGGAACATACTCCATATTCATTTCAAGCTTGATTGGTCTGTGGTCACTACCTGCTAATTGGTCCAGCACATGGCGATCGATTTTGTGGAGGATGTCTCCTGTGCAGAAAGCTAAGTCTGGAGTAGAAGTGGTAAGCCATCTTCTGGAGTAGAAGCTCGGTGTGTCATCCGCTTTGTTGAGTAGATGGAGATTTGAGTCTATTTCCCAGTCCTCCAATTCATCTCCTCTTTTGTCAGTATCTGGGTATCCCCATCTTTCTGAACGGCTATTAAAGTCTCCGACAATAATGCAGTTTGTGTCAGTTATTTTCATGTTTGAGAGTGTAAGGTCCTTATCTGCTGGGCTATACAGATTGTAGATTCTTATTTTCACGTCCTTTATCATTATATCAACACCTATAATTTCCGTTTGGTTGTTAGAGATCACAGATACTTCGCTGCAAGGTATTGTATTTCGTGTAAGTATTAGAACTCCTCCTTTGTGTCCTTCGCGGTCGAAACGTGTGGCCTGATATCCTCTGACTGAGAATTTGTGATTGGCGTTGAGGTGTGTCTCTTGAATGCATGCCACATCTATTCTATCTTTATGAAGACGCTGTGTTAGGGAGTCTTTCTTCTTGTAAACTCCTTCGGCATTCCACTGTAGTATGTTGAGTGTCCGGGGTATTTGGTCAATAGCTCTTAACCTACTCCTCTGTGCCTTGACTCCACAGCACAGGGGAAGGTGACCACCAGTAGTCATGGGTGGACCCCCTCGAGGCAGGGGGCCCGGCACTATCACCGCCTGATGGGACTTCACGGGATTAGCACCATATCGATTAATTTTGATTTGTGACATCATGAATTAAGTTACGTTGCACTGCTTTGTCAAGCCTGTGGCTCAGTACATCCGATTTCGACAAGCATTTATTCGGGATGCTTTCCCTAGCCTTTGACTGTCCCCAGTCTACCTACAAGGCAGCAGGTTTCACGTTGCACTGCTTTGTCAAGCCTGTGGCTCAGTACATCCGATTTCGACAAGCATGTATTTGGGGTGCTTTCCCTAGCCTTTGACTGTCCCCAGTCTACCTACAAGGCAGCAGGTTTGTGTGTCTCTTCGTCTGGTCCCTCTCCCTTGACCTGTCCGACATGGGTGGCCCTACCAGTAGCTGTGCTACCGTCGGCATAGCTCTTGGGGTCATTGGGACGCACAAGCCCCTCTACCTCGTCACGGTGGACACACAGCAGAGGGGTTCTTCCCGAAATAACTACCAATCAATGTCCGTCGTGGGGTACTCAGTAGTTTATTTTTTTTTTATGGCGTAGTCTTTCATAAATTCCCCAATATCGTCCCTCGACACTTCTGTGTTCTTGAAAATACGGGGCATTTCGGCAAAGGACTCTTGTAAATCAGTCGGGGTCTCTATATTACACTCCACCAACCCGAAAAAAGTATCACTTTTTACAGCCTCAATTATCTGGTTTTCACTCAAAGAACCCCAAGGAAGCTCTGACGGTGGAAATGTTTCCCGCAAGAAACACTTGATGATTGTGTTTGATCTCTTTAATCTTTGCCACTCACATTCCCAAATAACCTTAACTGTCACCCCGACAGTTTTTTCTAGATACGCGTGAATGTCACACGTATTCTGGTGCAGTTCTACTAGTGGTTTCTTATTAACGGGATTAATAGTTTTCCCAGCAGTTAGACGGCAAGAGGGGTGCCCATGGAACAAACACCCATGGAATTGGTAAGCTGTATTATTCTTTTTATCCCACCCATCTACTCTAATATGTCGATCGCCGAGCTGCATCTCATGACTATTGAATTGGGTTTTTAAATCTATATTTTCATTATGTGACACCCAAGTTAACCACTCTCGACTCTGACGTGTGTATTTGTGTAATCTATGTGCTCTAAAACAATCCGCGCGGCTTCGATATGTGGGGAAATCTGTTGGCAAATCTTTCATAAGAGACCAAAGGTATAAGGCATTCGCATCAAACCCTTTAATACCTTTTACCGGCTTATTACCCCTGATATGGGTCTGATTGGCCTCGTGGTAACGATGAAAAATAATACTCGGCCCACCCACTATATTGTCTCGTAACATCTTGTGCACCTTCTCCTCCTTCTTCGAACACAAAACAAAAGAAACATCTTTATTCATGGTGTTGAATAGGTACTGTAAAGTAATACCGGGGACTGAGATGGCCTGCTTACACATGTCTATTTTTAACTCGGCATAAAAGGCTACTTGTTTGTCCAGGGCTTTTAGAAACGGGGATACGTCTTTGATGTTGTACCAAATTAAAAAATCCCTCAAAGTAGTCATCTTATTGTCGGTCCATGCTTTCTGACAAACGGTGTATTCTGCCTCGGAAATGTTACGGTTTTTAAGTGTTGAGAAAAAGGCCGTATGTGGTGGTAGGGATGGCTCATTTAACTTTCCGAGATCGGTCAGATATTCGTATGGAAAAAACCCTTTTGCCTCTTCAATACCAAAAGAGGCCAGATATTGAGAGTAACTTACACCCGGGACCAGAAAGTTGGAGACATCAAGGAATTTCAGTCTTTCTGTCGCTATACACATGAAATTATTATTTCTTTTGACTATAAACTTGAATGGGTTAGCCTCCCGATCAAGGAAATATTGTATCAAATAAGGTTTCAGGAGGTTAATGTCATATTTTCCGCTATTCAACCCAAACAGAGGGAGGTCTTTCAGAAAGGAGTCGAGCCTTTCACTTAATTTTGGGTGGTCACCTAATTTTGCAAAGACTGGTTCGAACTGTTTTAGTAATAGCTCATAAGACCTAGCAGATATTTCATGGAGATAGTCCATCATTTCGTTTACGAGGACCTGTGGATCACCTGTGGTAATGAAACATTTAGGGGTGTCGAACCCAGGGACATTAGAGGCGACCGCACACGAGAGGGGGACGTGTCTGGCAATAAAGGTCGTCGACTTTGAGTTAGCTGGTAATTTTTCATTAGAGAAGAAAGATTCCATGTCGTAGCATGCTCTATATGCGAAAATAAAATTTACGTCTACATCAAATCCATGTTCACATAGTAATTCCAAGATGGATTCAGTCGGGTGATAAATCCCGCCTTTATATGTTTCAATGGTGGCTATCCCTTTACACGTAAGTTCGTGGGGTGTCAGTCGCCAGTACACTTTAAACAGTTTACCACATTTCCCACAGGAAAAACATCGGGCGGCCCTGTTAATATCAACAATATACATGAAATGGTTTTCATGTAGAAGAAGATTCAATATATCTGGATGTGTACTACTACTTCTAATTTTCGGAACCAGATGTTCCTCCTCTGTAAAACTAAACACATTTATTTGTATTTTGAAACATTCTTCCAGGGCAGGTAAGTCAACTAAATTAACCCCGGTGAAATGTTTGTGAGATTTCAACCCTTTATAAAGTACCCATTGGCTGACCAGTTTTCGTGTATCTTTTCGTATATTCCTGACAGACCCAGTTCTGAAAACAGCCAACGCACGGAACAAACACATATTATCGTTATAAACCTTACCGTTGTCGTCGCTTTGAAGCGTATTAATAAAATTGTTGTGTTTGATAATGGTCGGGAATTGATTCTAAACAACAACCAACGGGGAATTCTACCAGTTTATAAACATAAAAAGTGATACTGGGAATTGATTCGACGTAGTATTTAGTATCTGGTCGTGTTAGTGTCGCTGAATTCACCAAGTCAACAGCGTTTAGCTTGGTTACAAAGGCCTCGAAATCAGCTCTATTGTTCACTAAGAACGGTATATCGAACAATGAAGAGTTATTCGGACTGGCATTGTAGAACCGTAGGGCTTGTGTCTCTCGATGTCTCAAGACTATATGCAGACTGGGGATTATTTTAAACCGCGAGTTTTGAACATTAAAAATCGGGAATAAACGAGTACCCCAATCTGTTGTCATATCAGTATCTGGTCGATTAAAAAATGTCCATTCACACAGATAGCGACCGTGTCGTATGTGTGACCTAATCGTGTCCCAATGCTCATTATATACAACCCTAACATCTAGCGGTAATTTCTGCAATGAAATATATTCAGTAGTTGTGTTAACACCAGAGGTTCCTGGCTGCTCGTCTTGTCCCAAGGTACTAGATGATGATAGTTGCTCAGATGTCGACAAGGTATCTGTTGATAGTCCGTCACTTGGTGTGGTACCAGCTGATAGCTGAACATCTGTTGACAAGGTACTTGGTGTTGATGCGTCACTCGGTAAGGCACTAGATGATAGCTGAGTATTATTAGTAGGCGACAGGTTATCACCCCCGCCATCCGACAGGGACACCTAGTGTTGTTGGTTCTGCGTCACTCGATAAGGTACTAGATGATGATAGGTGAGTAGGTGAAACATGATCACCCATACTACCCGACATGATACTGGTCGCTGATTGGTCATTGTTAGTCACCAAAACATGACCACCAGACGACAAGGCACATGTTGATTGTTCAGGTATTTTCTGACGTTTACCAGTAGATTGGTCATCTGTGGTCGGCTGTCGTCCCCACTTGCGACTTGTGGTTTGTTGATTATTAGCAGACATGTGGTTAGATGATGGTTGAGGGGTCGACACGTTTCTGAATAGTACTTCATGTTCAGTCTTTATGTGTCTCCGTAAGGCGTCTTTTCTGGTATACATACGATCACATAAATCGCAATTGAACTGTTGTGTAGAATGAGTAGTCGCAACATGTCGACGTAGATCAGCAGGTCGTGTGAAGGTTTTATTACACAGAGTACACATATGTTTCTGTGTAGCTGACATTCTCGATACAGTAAATAGTTTTAAAAAATGACCGAAGTAATTGTTTCTGTTATCCAGGTATACAACAGTTTGTAAGATGACAAAATTTAGTCAACTAGTTGATTCGTAAATATGTGTCGTTTGAGTCTGTTGTAGATAATATGGCAACTGATTAACCATGTATTTGAGAATATCACAGATGAATTATTGTCTGGTTATGATCGGTTTATAATGTGTCCTTGGGCAGATAAGAACTCCTTGTACAATAGTGATGAACAAAGGCCAACCAGTTTTATACGTTTCTGTATCAGAAGACACACTTGTTAAAGTCCATTGAATTTAATTTCCGTTGAATCAAAACATCCTTCTTCGTTGACTGTGAAAATGAGAAAATACTTGACCTTCGTTTCGTCACTGGTTTTGATACTGTCTGCGTGAGAGAGGTGTATATCTGAAATGAACAACATCAATCAACCAATCAGAATACAGATAACATCTAATCACAAATGTCATATCTTCTGTGGTAACCAACAATCTGACTGCCTGACATTTTGAATCAACCAATCAGAGAACAGATAACACCAAATCACAAAGGGTATATCCCCTGTAGTGACCAACAATCTGACTGCCTGACATTTTGAATCAACCAATCAGAGAACAGATAACACCAAATCACAAAGGGTATATCCCCTGTAGTGACCAACAATCTGACTGCCTGACATTTTGAATCAACCAATCAGAGAACAGATAACACCAAATCACAAAGGGTATATCCCCTGTAGTGGTCTGAGGGATATTTTGAATCAACCAATCAGAGAACAGATAACACCAAATCACAAAGGGTATATCCCCTGTAGTGGTCTGAGGAATATTTTGAATCAACCAATCAGAAAACAGATAACACCAAATCACAAATGTTCTTTCCGAGATGTATGTCATGTGACCGGAAGCCCACTTTGGTCGATTGTGTCCACGTCTTCCAGATGTATGTTTCCAACCCGAAGCACCACCTTTGACCTGGTGTAACCCCCTTTAACATGTGACCAACACCGTTACACAGACCGATGATGAGTCATACATCTCTAAGATACCACAAGTGGTATGATTATATTTAACCCATACAGATAGCACTAAACACCCTTATAATACACCATTGATTTGTAATAGCTATATATCGAAAAGTCCCAAGTCGGCTTCTGATGTATCAAAGACCTTCTAACACGTGGCACTATTTTCACTTTACACATTAAACAAACTATTTTAGTAATTAAAGTTGTCGGCTTCTGATGTATCAAAGACCTCCTAACACGTGGCACTATTTTCACTTTACATAGTAAACAAACTATTTTAGTAATTAAAGTTTGTTTTAAATGAAACCGGAAGTATTCTAATGTGTGAACTTTGAAAATTTATTGTCTTAAGGCTTGTTGCGAGAAGTCTATATAAGAAAAGTATGGCCGGTTCCTGGTTGATCCAGAAATCCACATTCTTACACATATGCTACTACCACTCAGTAACATGTCGTTTGCAGAGCATCGTTCCCATAACAACCCGCCGAAAAAATTCTTGATCACAAACAAGATGTCCTATACACCCATCTGGAGATCATCTTCTTTTAGGCCTCTTCCAAGACATACACCTCACCATTATTGTTCTCTCTAAACTTTCATGACCAAAATACCAATTTTCTTTGATTGTCTTTAAAAACCATCTTCAAAATTCTTGACCTATGGATGAGTTTGTTCTTTTTACCCAAGATATTCTTAGAACCCATCTATTACATTTATATTCAAAGGCTTTTATGGGGTGTTTAGTAAGTGTCTCACAGTTGTTTTGGTCTTTGAAAACCAATTGATAATCGTCGTTTAATTTCTTTCATTGTGTCACCATTGTTGGTAATCAAGATATTCGAAAGTTTCCACCACCTGGTTGTTATGGGGTTCTTGGCTTTGCCGAAAGCACATTACTTTCCTTCTAGGTAATGACTGTTTTAATCTGTGACCACACTGAGGCTCTATCGGTCCAGACCAACAACAATATGCTGTTACACTTCATCCACCTGCTTCCATGGGTTCACATAGCCCTGATTCGGGTACTCCACCCAAAAGTGCTCCATAGAAGAAAGAAGGATACCCTGTAATCGGGACTACCATACACAAGTAAATTTTAGGCCAATCTCTCAGAATATCACACACACAGTCATATACACTCTCATTGTGAGTTCTTTATAGGCTATCTGATCGTTGTGCTAACATTAGAGGTCTTAGAGTGACCAACAACAACAACAACAACAACACACATATAGGCGGACACCCACTCATAGATACCAGTATACCCACATAGAGAAACAAAAACCCAACGACAAATAAGCAGATACACACAGACATACAGACAGACAGACAGTCAGACATATAGATAGACATACAGACATACTTTCAGTCATAGGCGCAAACACTGACACAAACCATTAACAGCTAAATGAAACAACAAACACACTGCCCGAAAGTTCCCCAATCACATTACATTCTTACTTTTCAATCCTTGTGCTCATAAAATGGTGAATTTTAGATTTATTCTGATGCCATCATTTTGATTATCATGTGGTTACACATCTATTCACCCCTCATGTCACTAAGCGGTCATGTTCTACCATTTCACTCGATCACTAGAGTCGTGGATCTGATCTCGAACATACCCCAGTGACCAAACCTTCCAGGTATTTACTTCTCGGTCTCTTCCCCTCGATCTTGCCAGTTGTTACCATGTTTATTTCTCAAAAAATACCCAACAAATTTTGTCTACATTTTATTTCTATAATCTATTTACGCTTTTCATTTGTTTCTTGTAGGTTATTTTCTGCCCGTGGTATCTTTTCTTCACATTTCCATCCGGTGTTTTTCAGCCTGGTCCACACATCGATACAAAAGTAACACTATGAAGCACTTCAACACTTTTCTTTTTCTAATTGCTATCTTTTTGGTCAGTATGTTGTTCGTCTTGCTAAAGGCTACATTCGCCGTGGCGATTCTTGTAATCTCTTCAAACCATTGCCCAACAGAACTGTTCCGAGATAATTGTACTTGTTTTCCTATTTACTTGTGGTGTTTCCTTTTTCCTAATAATCTGTGTCTTTTTAGTTCTAATCCTAGTTGTTCACGACAACTGCATGTACTAATTGTTGCAGGTCCTGTTCCTTGTCTACAATCAAGACTGCCTATCTATTGATGTCCCGCAATAATCTTTTCATATATTTCTGGTGTACAAGGGGAAAAACATCCCTGTCTCACACCCCTTTTAGTTGGCTGATATTTACCTATTTCATTATCAATCCATATGACAGATCTGTTTTCTATGTTTGTTTTTTTTCCCCCCACCAATTTGTAGATTTTCAACCATATCTAATTTGCCGTACACTATTGCCTTATCAACGTGATAACATTCACAACTGTTTTTTTTTTTAACTTGTGTGTTAAAAGCATTGTGCGTTGCTTCATGTGTTATTTTACATTCCTTTGAAAAGGAGTAACAAGTAAAAACGAAAAGAGAGCAAGTGAAAACAGACCTTGTGGCCTCTCTCTTTTCCCCCTGCTCGCGTGGGCGCGTGCCTTGGGGAATTTATACGAGAAACCAGACAGAGGTCACAAATACTAATCGGAAGATATAATGATACAGTTTTGGGGGATAGATAATGCAGCAGATCTATAATTGTTGGACATTGTAGTAATATGGAGTGCTCTATCAAGAAAATATTAATAATGGTATCAAAAGAAAGTAAATGTTTTGTTTTACAGGACATCGCTGTCAACAGCTTTCAGCTGATTTTTAGACAAGCTTACGATCAGTAGTTTGGTTTCTGAACGATCGGCTCACATCATAAGTATGAACCAGTGCTGATTCTCACAGTGGTCACGTTACTTACGAAGAAAAAGTGTAACCAGGGATACCAACAGTGGTGACACCATATGTGACATAGAAACATTCTTAACCAAGTGGATAAATTACCTAGGGGTAATTATCAGAGGGATGATGTACAAGAGATTAATTAACAGAACAAGATAAATTTTAGAAAATGAAAAAGTAATGTCAGAGAGTGGTAAATAGTTTTGGTGTGTGGGAGTGAATGTTGTAACAAAAAATTAGAAGCAGCTGGTTTGTAAGGTGAATTTCCTGCCAGAGTAACAACTAGAAAAGAAACAACTTTCTTTAGTCATATAAGAGACACATGAACATCGTGACAACTGTTATCTCAGTAACATACCGAGATTAGAAATTATGGTAGTGGTATGTCAGCAAAATTGATTTCAGAACACCAAAGACAACAGCATGAATGCCCACACCATTTGATGATGATAGTGTCAGCCAAGTTGGTTTCAGTTCAGAACACCAAAGACAGCTTCATGAATGCCTACATCATTTGATGATGATAGTGTCAGCAAAGTTGATTTCAGAACACCAAAGACAACAGCATGAATGCCCACACCATTTGATGATGATAGTGTCAGCCAAGTTGATTTCAGAACACCAAAGACAGCGTCATGAATGCCTACATCATTTGATGATGATAGTGTCAGCAAAGTTGATTTCAGAACACCAAGGACAACAGCATGAATGCCCACACCATTTGATGATGATAGTGTCAGCCAAGTTGATTTCAGAACACCAAAGACAGCGTCATGAATGCCTACATCATTTGATGATGATAGTGTCAGCCAAGTTGATTTCAGAACACCAAAGACAGCGTCATGAATGCCTACATCATTTGATGATGACAGTGTCAGCAAAATTGGTTTCAGAACACCAAAGACAGCTATGTGCGGCGTAGTGCCCACGCGAAAGAAATAAACAAGTGTGACTTTTGTACAGAGGCGAAAAGAAAAAAATATAACCATTCGTTCACTCAAAACATGGCGAAATTTAGATTTATTCTGATGATATCAAAATTAAATCTAATTATCGTGTTAGTAAAACACTTACAAGGCGAGCCTCAGTTTGGTCTGGGCTGGCGAATAAACACACCGCAGTGTTACCGGTGTTTTGTTAACAAGCGCGGTCATCCGAGAAAGCTTGGGAACAAGCCCCCTGGACAAAATTCGTAACGGAACGAAATTAGCCACAAATGTGCAACATGCTGAGTTTATAATATCAATATCTCCTTGATAATATTACACAAAACACCATCAATATTGGTGTTTTGAAATCAACGACATCATAATCTTTCATTTGACTATAAGTTTTAATACTTTTGACCTATCAAAAGTTATTTTATTACACATTTAAGGCGTCATACGAGGCGTACTTGTTCCGAGTTTGCATACATAAATAATTTTTTTAAATATATAAGAATGGTTTATTATGCTATATTGCCTTTTAAAATACTTAAAACTTGGTATTATTAAATATTACAAGGTTCATTTTTCTGATATTTGAATCATTTTGTCTAAATCTGACTTTCCCCCAAGTAGGCATAGCACAGTTTTACATATAAATTATGTTACTTTTTATACAACTGAAAACCATACTTTATTGGTGCTTAAACATAATTGAGGGAGTAATTTTTTGTCTAATATGTTTATAAATGTCTGTTCTAGAAATATGTTTTGTCTATCGCTGTAATTCTTATTTTTATCATCTCCGACAGTCACAGTTGCAAGGTTGCTGTTGTATCTTTGCTTTGTAAGATCAGTGTTACCAGAATTAATAGCTTAGTTGATAGCGCACTTGGCTCGTGTTACGGGTGGAAGTGGTTCAATCCTCAAAGTGTGAAATTTTTTTTTTAAATTCTTTCGCACACTTTTAAACTGCTGTTCATCAATATACCATTGTCTACTATTTTCTTTTTGGTATCTCTTTCGCTTACTCACCACAGATAAGAAGATAGACACTTTGTAACGCCGAAAAAAGAATACACTGTGTTTCATGCCAGTAACCGGTCTGGGTCTATCATTATCATGTGTCGAATCTTCTTTTGTTCGCTTGAAATGTGTCTATGATTGTGATATTGTCTCTTGTATAAATTTACCGATGTTGTCGATAAGACTTCTCACTCAAGATTGTAACGAAAGACATAACAAAACACTACCAGCTTAGTTATTAATTTTAAATACATTAGATGGGGTTTTTGTGTAGGGTAGTAATTCTTCAGTCATCGTGTGCCATGTCGGTGGGCGCCAAACGTGGTACATTTTACCATGTTGATAAGTTTAATAAAACAGAGTACAACATGACAAATCTGTCAATAATTGAGTTGATTAAATCGTTTCTTACGGGAACCCTCACAACTTCCTTGGGGTTGAGTGAAAACCAGATAATTGAGGCTGTAAAAAGTGATACATTTTTCGGGTTGGTGGAGTGCGATATAGAGACCCCGACTGATTTACAAGAGTCCTTTGCCGAAATGCCCCCTATTTTCAAGAACACAGAAGTGTCGAGGGACGATATTGGGGAGTTT
Source organism: Cepaea nemoralis (assembly GCA_014155875.1). NCBI lineage: Eukaryota > Metazoa > Mollusca > Gastropoda > Stylommatophora > Helicidae > Cepaea > Cepaea nemoralis. The sequence continues at coordinate 10,825 of JACEFZ010013953.1, read as the reverse complement.
ATGAAAGACTACGCCATAAAAAATAAACTACTGAGTACCCCACGACGGACATTGGTAGTTATTTCGGGAAGAATATTTTATTAGCCACCCCTCTTTTAAAGTGGTATCTAGCCCATGGGTTGGTGGTTACACACATCTACCAGACAATAGAGTATCGACCGGTTAGTTGTTTTAAACAATTTGGGGAAACAGTTTCTAATGCCCGTCGCCAAGGGGACAAAAATCCAGCCGAGTCTATTACAGCAGACACAATGAAATTGCTAGGTAATGCCGCTTACGGTAAAACATTAACTAATAAAGCCAAACATACCGATGTCTCCTACTGCCAGGGAAAAGACACGACCAAAGTACTCAATAACCCTAGGTTTAAAAGCATGACTGGTATTACACCTGATCTATTCGAAGTAGAAACACTAAAGAAGAAAACAGTCTGGGATCTACCTCTACAGATTGGGTTCTTTGTCTACCAGCATGCCAAATTAAGAATGTTAGCTTTTTATTATGACTTTCTAGACAAATTTATCTCTAAAGACGACTTTCAGCTTTGTGAAATGGACACTGACTCTCTATATTTGGCCCTTAGTGCCGACTCACTCTCTGAAGTAGTTAGACCACACCTACGAGAAGAATATGACAGAGTCTATAATCAGTGGTTCCCGTCTGAAACCTGCCCTGTTCATAGAATTACTACTACTAGCTGTCAGGACTGTGTGGCTATCAAAGCCTATGAAAAGAGAACCCCCGGGCTTTTTAAACTAGAGTACGAAGGGGAGGGGATGGTCTCGTTATGTAGTAAGACGTATATTTGTGTTGGAGATTATGATAAAATCAGTACCAAAGGTCTGACCAAAAACCACAACACTCATCTAAACAAGGACACATTTTTAGAAGTACTCAACACCCAAACACCGAGTGGGGGGACCAATATAGGGTTCAAGACCCAAGACTCTTCTGTATATACATATCAGCAACATCGTGCATCTCTGTCCTATCTGTATATAAAAAGACAGACACAAAATGATAATATCTCGACTATGCCATTACTTATTTAATATGCATTGTATTGTCTATACATGGTTTAATAAAAACATTATATACCTTACTTGACTCGTTTGTTATTTTGAATGTTGTATTTTTTATGTTGTTATAGTACCTACAATTTAAGGGGGTCACTTGACCACACCTACTCTGATGAGTCACTAGACCACACCCACTCTGATGAGTCACTTCCCAACACCTACTCAGATGAGTCACTAGACCACACCTACTCAGATTAGTCACTTGACCACACCTACTCTGACCACACCTATTTTTTTTTAAAAACCGAGTTATCGCCCTTTGCGGAGGAAATTTTTTAAAAAAACCCGGAGAGTTATCGCCCTTTGCGGCGCAAGTTAAAAAACCCGGAGTTATCGCCCTTTGAGGCGCAAATCGCTTTTGCGCCTCAAAACCGGCGGCTTACCACGTTACTATACTACTATCAGTCCTACTCCTTTCCTATATGTATTACCTCCTGAACAAATTATTGTGTGTTTGTCTGTTATTACTTTACCAGATCTCTCCACCTCATTTCAATCATGCATAGGATTTTAATCTTCATATTTTTCATTTCTTTTATTACATTATGTAACTTGCCTATCTCAACTATGTCCTGACATTCCACGTTCCATTTTTAAACTTGTCTTGGGAAGATAATGTGGTGGTTTTCCCTAGCCTTCTATATTCAGATGGGGGTCTTTTATCTCTGCCTTTGACAACAGTTTCTGATTGTCAGGATAAGAGCGTGCCCTGCTCTGCTCAACTGTAGAGTTGTGCACTGATCCTGGTGGATACTTGGTCACACCTATGACCTTATTTTCCCCAGTGTCTGAGTTGTTTTACATTGTGCTATTGTGTTGATTGTGATGGTATAATGCTTTGACAATTCAGAAAGCAATGGCAAACTTCTAAATGTAGAAAATTATCTAGTAAATCACAAACAGCCAATAAATGCTGGGGTTGACTGCAACATCCTGTAAAGAATATTCTACTAACTGTTATGTTATATTGCACTTAATCTTACCTTGACCTACGCAGACTTCAGGTGGTTCTATCTTGACACTTGATACAAGTTTATGCTCCATCTTATGTCTACAGTCAGTCTGAAAGGATTTGTAACTTACATTTGTATGCAAACATAAACTATATAAATGAATTTGATATTTTGTTTTTCAGACACATTAAAGTTGAAGCAATACTTATAACTGCAGCCATTCTTTGTTGTACCTTCCCCCTCCCTCATTACATCCAATAATGAGTCTTCAATTGAAGAGAAAAACAAGAAAATCTTGTCATCAATATTCCCTTTAAACTGTTGCTTAGGAGCAAGAATTTTACTTTGTTAGCTTCTAGCATGAAACTTGTGAGCATGCCTACATTTGACAATTAGGTACATTTGGTCCCAATATTGTCTGCTTGTGCATTGAAACTCGATGATCTGATCTTCATTGATGACATTTCCTCCTTGTCCCTCACACTGAAATGAGATGCAATATTTAGCTAAACACATTGGATAGGAGGTCACAACTAATTAAGTCTAAAAATTCATAGGGAAAGACACAGATAATGAAAATAAATCAAGCAAAGTGATAACCTGATCTTCCTTGGTGAAACCTCACTTCAAGAGGCAAAATTATACACCTATTTAGGTAGCAATGTAGACATAGATGGGTCAACATATAAAGATATTAAAATAGGAATGCAAAGGCATGAAGACTTTCATAGCAATTGGACATTTGTGGAAGTCAAAAAAATTAAACAACAGATTGTTCAAGTAAAACATTAAAACAGTACTACTGTATGGATCAGTAACACAGAGAATGACATACAATGATTATTAATAAACTACAAACATTCATTAATTATTGACTGGGCAAAATGGTGGACTAAAATGGTATGACATAATCACCATTGTGGAACTCCTGGCGAGAACTAAACAAATACAAATACATCAAGTAGGAATAAAAGACACTGTACTGCATATGACATACTCTGAGAACACCTGAGAATTGTACAAAGTTCTTTTTCCAGAATTGACAGGGCAAATGATATAAAGGAAGACCTAAAAACACAAAGAGAGGTGAGTTAGAGACAGAAATTAATAATATCAGGAGGACATGGGTAGCTGTATAAGATAACAAAAGATAGAATAGTTTGCACTGAATTGATTGACGACCCATATAAAATATGGATTAAGTTAAAAAGTAAAAGATTTTGATAAAATCCAATGTGGCAAATCCCTAATTATCACACAGAGGTATTTAATCTTTGACCTCTGCCAAAAAAGGCTTAATATCTAGATCTATGTCCACAGATTCCCACATTCTTTCGACTAAAGTCGACCAACTGGCAGAAGCATTTATTTGTAAATTGTGCAGCTGAAGAACACAATTCATTCACAATCAAATAATAATATATCCATTATAACTGACTTAGAGTCTTGAATGAAGTACCATTGGATTTAATTATGTCAGTTCTATCCAACTTATTTTTATTGGTTGTTTTGTCTCCCTCCAATTTTTTTTTTCTTGAACAATTAGGGAAGTGTCATGAAACCTCTAAAGACATTTGATGGGAGGTCACAACAACTAGGTCTAAAATTCATCTGTGAAAATTGAAGATAAACATAGCAAATTATAACTTGATCACTCTTAGTGAATAATAACAGATAATCAATCAATCATGTGCCATGCCGGAAAGCGTGGGCGGTCATGACTAGCCATTTCACTCGATCGCTAGTGTCGTGGATCAGCTCAGTGTTCCTGTCTCGTCCATGCCATGTGGCCAAGCCATCCAGGTATTTTCCTCTCGGTCTGCCTCTTGGTCTGTTTCCTTCGATCTTGCCAGTTGTCACCAAGTTCTCCAATCCATTTCTTCTCATAACATGTCCAAAAAATTTTGACTGTCTACGTCTAATTTCTCTAATCAGTTTACGATGTTCATTTGTCTCCTGTAGTACTTGGTCATTGGTTTTTCTGTCTGTCCATGGTATTCTTTGCATTTTCCTCAGAAACCACATTTCTGCAGCCATCAGATGTTTTTCAGCTTGACTGCCCATTGTCCAAGTTTCACATCCATACAAAAGAACAGGCTCTATGTATCCCCTCAACACTCTTTTTCTCGTTTCAATTGACATCTTTTTATTGGTCAGAATGTTTTTCATCTTGCTAAAGGCTACTTTCGCCATGGCGATTCTTGTTCTAATCTCTTCAAGGCATCTCCCATCAGATGTTATGACTGTTCCAAGATAATTGTACCGATTCACTTGTTGAAAAATATTTCCATTTACTTGTATATTACATTGTGGCACTTCTTCCTTCCTAGTGACGACCATAACCTGAGTCTTTTTACAATTTAATTCTAACCCCAGTTGCTCACTGTGTACAACAACCGCATCTACTAATTGTTGCAGGTCCTGCGCATTGTCTGCAATTAATACTGTATCATCTGCATATCTAATGTTATTGACGTTTCGTCCTCCAATGCTGATTCCATTTATATCCTCTACATTTCTGAAAATATTTTCACTGTATAGGGAAAAAAGATCTGGAGACATCACACATCCCTGCCTAACACCTCTTTTAATTGGCTGATACTGTCCCACTTCATTATCAATCCTTATTGCAGCTTGTTGTTTCCAATATATGTTTTTTATAAGTCTAATGTCTTTCCCATCAATTTGTAGATCTGCAAGCATATCCACCATGTTGACATGTCTAACTCTATCAAAAGCCTTTGTATAGTCAATAAAGCAAAGATGTATATCCTTGTTTACTTCTATAGCACGTTCAATAACTGTTCGCAGCATATACACAGCATTTACTGTACCCTTACCTTCTACAAACCCACATTGTTCTTCCCCTATTTCAGGTTGTATATTCTTCCTCACTCTTTGCATGATAATTCTTAGCAAAATCTTTGTGATGTGACTCATTATACTAATTGTTCTATGTTGATCACATTCCAAGGTTACTGATTTCTTTGGGATTGCAATAAATACAGAGTTACATAATTCAGGAGGTATATCTCCAGTATCATATAATGTGTTCATCAGTCTGGTGACTTGCTCTAGTCCAAATTCTTCTAAAGCTTTAATCATTTCTGTTGTGGTGTTATCTGCACCGGGGGCCTTGCCAGCTTTCATATGCTTAAGAACATTTCGAACCTCCATCTCCAAAATTGGCGGTCCTTCATTATTAAATCTAATATCATACTGTTTGTCTCTGTTATCATCATAAAGGTGTTTCACATAATCTGTCCATACATGTAGAATCTGGTCTTTTTCTATTATGATTTTGTCATCTTTAGTTTTTAGACACCCTGTTGATGTACTTGTTCTTTTATTAGTAAGTTCCTGAATTCTTGTGTGCACTAATTTGGTATTTTGACTGTTGTGTTGGTTTTCAATTTCTAAGCACTTTTCCTCAAGCCATGATTCTTTTGCCTCCTTACATAATATTCTGACTTGTCTGTGGATTTCTTCATATTTGACAGAATTATTTTTGTTGAGTCTTCTTGTTTCCATGAGGTGTAAAATTTCTTCAGTCATCCATTTCTTACGACCCACCTTCTTTAATTTTGGAATAGTTGTTTCTGCAGGTCCTCTAAAAGTACTGGAGAGTTTTGGTCAGAGACCATAACTTTATGAAGGGAAAATCCCAACTGCACCTCCCCGCGGTAGAGGATGGAAACACACTACGGTGTGGCTAACACAGCTCTGGGGACCGAGTATCCACCGGAATAAGTGGACAACTCTGCAGCTGAGCAGAGCAGGGCACTCACTTGTCCTTACAGTCGGAAATGGCTGTCAAAGGCAGAGGTAAAAAGACCACCATGTGGATGTGGAAGGCAAGGGGAAACCACCACATTATCTTCCCAAGACTTCATGGCAAAACATATATCAAAGTTAGTGAAGGACGTTAATGGCTGTCTTAGGGCATCCTCGTCCGGTAGGGACAGTCATGAGCCACAGGTGACACCAGACCGTCATCCAGCTACTGATGGCAAAATCTTAACTAAAATAAATACATTTGAGTAGGATCATGGAATGTAAGGACATTAAATGAGCTAGGAAAGTTGACCAATGTTCTAAGAGAGATGGATAGCATGAAAATTAATATACTAGGCGTTAGTGAGATGAGATGGAAGGGATCGGGCAAAATTATAGCTGACAATCACACAATAATTTATTCTGGAGGGGATACACATGAAAAAGGTGTAGGAATAATATTAGACGAAAAAACAGCCAAGTCAATTAATGGATACTGGTGTATTTCAGATAGAGTTATTATGGTAAAAATCAAAGGCAAACCAATAGACATAAATATTATACAAGTATATGCACCAACAGCAAGCAGTAGTGATGAAGAAATACAACACTTTTACGATGAAATAGAAATGGCGATAGCTCAAATTGGATCACAAGAAATAAAAATAATACTTGGTGATTTTAATGCAAAAGTAGGAAAGGGGAAAATGGAGGATGTAGTGGGGAATTATGGTTTAGGTACAAGAAATGAAAGAGGGGAAAAGCTAATAGAATTGGCAAATATCAATATGATAATTGGAAACACATGGTTTAAACACCATAAAAGACGACTGTACACATGGATAAGCCCTGATAAGAAAATACGCAACCAAATTGACTACATACTAATTAATAAAAGATTTAGAAATGCTTTAATTAATGTAAAGACAATGCCTGGTGCTGACTGTAATAGTGATCATGTACCACTATGTGGACAAATAAAAGTAAGATTAAAGAGAGGGGAAAAAATGGTCAAGAACATGAGACTTAATAAAGAGGTTCTGAAAATAGATAAAGAAATGCAAGAACAATACAGAGTGACTGTAAAAAATAGGTACAATGCAATAACTAAAATACAGAGTATAGATGAACAATGGGAAATGTTAAGGGACTTCATCCATCAAACTAGCAAAGAAGTATTAACGGAGAGAGGCAAAATAGCTAAGAAAAAATGGATGAATGATGATATCTTAAAACTGATGGACAAAAGAAAACAGAGTAAAAATGACAAACAAGAATACGCTAAGATAAATAAAGAAATAAAAGATAAATGTGGGAAGGCTAAAGAAAGTTGGTTAAACGAGCAATGCAAAAAAATTGAATTAAATTCCATTAAAGATACAAAAAATATGCACAGACAAATCAGTGAGCTTACAGGAAGAAAAATAAGAATAAATACAGGGTGTTTGAAATCAAAAACAGGAAAGATAATATTAGAGGAAGATGCTATAATGAAGAGGTGGAATGAGTATATAAGAGAATTATATGAAGGAGAAAGGGGAGAATTAACAGAAGATAGTAACTTAGAAGGTCCACCTATTCTGAAAGAAGAAGTCGCTGACGCTATGAAACGTATGAAGAAAGTAAAAACAGCTGGGCCAGATGAAATCACAATAAGAAGAATTAGAAGTATTGGGAGAATTTGGAGTAGATATATTAACCAAAATGTTGAATGATATTTACAGCAGTGGATATTTACCCAGTGATATGCTGAAATCTGTATTTATAGCTATACCAAAAAGACCAGGAGCAATTGATTGTGAAGAACAGTATGGATTTGTGGAAGGAAAGGGCACAAACAATGCAATTTATACATTATGGACACTAATAGAAAGATCAATAGAGAAACAGAGAGACATATAGTTTTGCTTCATAGATTATACTAAGGCATTTGATAAAGTAAAACATGATGAACTGATAAAAATTTTGGAAGATATCAACACTGATGGAAAAGATTTAAGAATAATAAAGAATGTTTACTGGAACCAAGTAGCAGCAATTAAAATGAGAAATAAAGAGGGTAGTTACGAACAGATAAAGCTAGGAGTACGACAAGGATGTGTGTCTTGTCACCAGATCTTTTCTCCCTGTATAGCGAAGTAATAATGAGAGAGATCAAAGAGATGCCAGGAATACTAGTTGGAGGTTATAATATAAATAATATACGCTATGCAGATGACACAGCATTGGTGGCGGATAATTCAACAGACCTACAACAATTATTAGACGTTGTAGTAACAGAGAGTGCAAGGAAAGGACTCTCCTTGAATATCAAGAAAACAGTAACAATGGTAATATCAAACAAAATTGTGACACCAAAATGTGACATAGAAATAGAAGGGAAAATCCTTAACCAAGTTGATAATTTTAGATACCTAGGGGCACTTATAACATCAGATGGAAGATGTACAACAGAGGTTAGGAGCAGAATAGGGCTGGCAAAAGCCGCATTTCAGAAAATGAAGACAACATTACATACAACAGTTGTGATTTAATGTTCGAGTTTTAAAACATTTTAGCCCTATGGAAGCTCCTTTTATATGCTTATTTTAATATCTCTAAATGTCCCCACATCTTTGTCTACATTTGTATGTACATATATGTATGATTCCACTTCTCGAAGGGAGGTTTCACTAAGGGAACTCATGGAAAGAATTTGACAAATCTTTTTAATTCTCTTATCTGTTATTATTCACTAAGAGTGATCAAGTTATAATTTGCTATGTTTATCTTCAATTTTCACCTATGAATTTTAGACCTAGTTGTTGTGACCCCCCATCAAATGTCTTTAGAAGTTTCATGACACTTCCCTAATTGTTCGAGAGAAAAAAATTGGAGGGAGACAAAACCACCAATAAAAATAAGTTGGATAGAACTGACATAATTAAATCCAATGGTACTTCATTCAAGACTCTAAGTCAGTTATAATGGATATATTATTATTTGATTGTGAATGAATTGTGTTCTTCAGCTGCACAATTTACAAATAAATGCTTCTGCCAGTTGGTCGACTTTTGTCGAATGAATGTGGGAATCTGTGGACATAGATCTAGATATTAAGCCTTTTTTGGCAGGGGTCAAAGATTAAATACCTCTGTGTGATAATTAGGGATTTGCCACATTGGATTTTATCAAAATCTTTTACTTTTTCACTTTATCCCCCAATTTCCACTTCTCGAAGTGAGGTTTCACTAAGGGAACTCATGGAAAGAATTTGACAAATCTTTTTAATTCTTTTATCTGTTACTTCCGGTACAATTGCGACAGGATGACGCGTACTTTTAGGGGGTGTGGGGGGGGGGGGGGGGGGGGGGGGGAGGACGCTATTTAGTGTTTTCCTTTGGATTTCGTGTGATTTCCTATGGATTTCCTGTGAAAAGTGTTTTCGTGTGGATTATGTGATGTTATTTTGTGCTCTTTTATTGGAAGTTTTCAAAAGAAGCCACGGAAGGCAGGTGGTGGATGAAATTTGAGGGCAGCCGACAGATATTTGTTGGTCATGGTCTCGAATTCACGACGGCAGGCATAAGAGCTCTTCTTGAGTCAATGGCTGCGGTCTCCGACCAGTACGGTCACTGCCATAGAGGAAAGCAATGGCAAACTACCTCTTTAAAAGTGCCTAGCATATCATGATTCGCTTAAAGACTGATCATCGCAAGACAAGGACAGAGACGTTAAAATTAGCAACATGGAATGTTAGGACGTTAAACAACGATGGAAAATTAGAGAACATAAAACAAAAAATTGAAAGGGAAAAAATTAATATTTTAGGTATGTGCGAAACGAGATGGACAGGATCAGGCTTCAAGATAGATGACGATTTCAAGATGATTTATTCTGGAGGTGAAGATCGTCATAGGGGAGTGGCAATTATTTTGGACCGGAAAACATCAACATCTGTTCAAGGATATTGGGCCGTGTCGGACAGAGTTCTACTAGTTAAATTAAGTGGCAGACCTTTTAGCATAAATATTATTCAAGTATATGCACCAACAGGAGAATCCAGTGAAGATAGTGTAGAAGAATTTTATAATGACATAGAGTCTGCCTTAAAGAAATGTAAAAATTCAGAAATAAACATCATAATAGGGGACTTCAATGCAAAAGTAGGAAATCAAGGGGATAGATACACAGTAGGAAACTATGGTTTAGGAGAGAGAAATGAAAGAGGATACAGACTCGTGGAGTGAGCAAAAGAACAGGAAATTATTGTAGGAAACACCTGGTTTAAGCAACACCCTAGAAGATTATGGACTTGGAGGAGTCCTGATAGCAGGATTAGAAACCAGATTGACTACATTCTCATTAGCAGAAGATTTAGAAACGCGCTAACAGTAGCAAAAACAGTTCCCATTGCTGATTGTTATAGTGACCACAGATTACTCACAGGAACATTGAGGATAAAGTTGAAGAAAGTCAAGTATATAAAACAGGAAACACTAAATATGATTTGTGTACATTGAGTAATGACAAGGAAATACAAAACAAATTCAACATAGAAGTACAGAACAGATTTGAAATATTGTCTGATCTAGAGATATTATTCCAGGATGTGGATGATCAATGGGAAACGTTGAAGAATTCAATCAATGTGGCTGCAGAAACATCATCATCATCAAGTGCTGTGCCGGCTGGCGTAGGCGTTCATGGCTCTCCACAGATCTCGGTCTTTGGTTTTCTGGATCAACTCTGCTGCTGATATCCCTCCGTGCCACCGTCTCAATCCATCCAGCATCACATCTCTTGGTCTACCTCTGCCTCTCTTTCCCTCGATCTTTCCAGTTGTTACGATGTTCACCAATGCCTCTCTTCTCATCACATGACCAAAGAAAGATGTTTGTCTCTGTCTTATTGTTGTATATAATGTTCTAGTTTCGTTAGCCTGTTTCAGGCAGTCGTCGTTAGTTACTCTGGCAGTCCAAGGATGAAATTCGTTCGGAACACATTCTGTTTTTCTTTTTTTAATTTGCCCGATTACCC